>PVIW01000138.1:600000-754085 GCA_004026585.1 Noctilio leporinus
CAACAAAAATCCCAGGACAGATGTTTTGTCTATCACAAAGGCACACTTGCTGGATTCAATGCCACCGCCTTCCTGTTGAATTCTTCCTCTTGGCTGCTTTTCGCCACCAGAGCAGTTTGAAAGGCTGTAATGAACAACAAAGACAACATTTTAAAAATTTAAAAAATCAAATAGATCAGCCTAAATCTAAAGAACAAAACAAAAACTCACCAGCTTTCTGCCAGTAGACAGCCTCTCTAAAGCCCAATTCAAACGCAATGAAAAGACAGCAATCCTGGAAAGCGGAGATCAGCCCCAAATATGCACACCCTTTCCCCACACACCAAACCAACTTCCGTATCCTAGTCAACTGGAAATCCAGATCACTAGCTGGATCAGGAAGCTATTCCCAAACAAGGGGCTACACAAAAACCAAACAAATAACAACCTTCCCGGTGCACCTGCTGGAGACACTGTGTCGCAGCCTCCTCCAGCCAGCCCCAACCTACATTTGATGTGGTGTTGTTGCAGCTGTGGGACCAGGGTGGTTTATTTAAGTGACTCCAAATGCCTGTCAGTGTGGCAACCAGCTGAATACATAAAACAGGCTCTCCAAACCCTTAATGGCCCAGGGTCAGAGTAAATGGAATAATAAAATCCAAATGCTTTTGTCTCATTTTCCATCACCCAACCCGTCCGCATAAATCTGCAGCTTCTCGGTGACCTTCGTGTTCCGTGTGGGATGAGGCCGCGGGTTGGAGATACATTTGGTCTGCATCTTGGGTCTTTAAAAGCTTTTTCCAATTAATTTTAACTGGCTTCCATAAGGATCAAGTACAGCTTCCTCCCTCCCACCACCCTTCACTCCAACCTTTTTAACCAGCCAAGTGGCACAATGTTCGAGAGAAATACAACAGGTATCAACCCCATTATGCTCCGACTTACCAAAGACAAGATAGACTTGGGTTGTAATCCATGGCCTCATTTCTAGCTGCTCTACATCTATACAAAGTGGAAAAAATATGGTGAAGGTGTTCTGAGAACACCCCTCATTTGAACTCTGGAGATCAGGGTACTTGTCCTTGGAGTCAATGGAAGAAATCCCCATCAGGTTATTTGTGGGGCATTGAGAAGCATGGGAATAGAAAACAACTCTTTGGTAGACTTGTCTTCCGAGTGCTTCCAGAAGACTGGGAGAAAGAAGGAGCAGGCAGTGACCTGTGACCTGTAACACAAAAAGATGGCAAAGTAAAGGTGCTCAAAAACTCTTACCTGGGACCTCTTCCTGCCACCACCTTTGCTGGCCCCTAAACTGGAGAAAGAAACTGACAGCACGAGAATGCAGCAGCAGGAGGCATGTTTATTCTCATTCAGCAGAGAGCTCCAGTTTAATGCTGATCATTTATTTGTTGTGCCACCCCTTAGTGCTAGCTATGGTGAGGGACCCAGACCTGAATAACACACAAGTGCTCCCAGTCCTTCTGGGGAAGACATCGGTCACCGAGCTTGACTACAAAACACAACATGATTCATTTCGAAAAGTACTTGAATAACAAAAGTGGGGACAGAATTTAAACATGAACTTTGAATCCTTTGTTCCCTTTAGCAATTTAGGTTCCCCAGTCACCCCTCCCCCTGTGACCCCACTCCTTTCGCATTGGCTATTTTCTTCTCTTTGATCTCTACTCTGCCCATTTTCTTCCCTATGTCCGAAATGTCATTCCCCTTTCTTACATGGGTCCCTGCCTTTTCATCATTTATATCTCTAGAGAATAACGACGCGTTTATAGAGAAAGGAACACGAGGTACTAAATCTGAAAGTATAGTGCTCTAAAAAGTCATCCTGTTTCACAAACACCTGCTGGAAGCAGGCTTTCTAGCCGGAAGCAGCCCCGGACTTCCGGCCAAGATGGAGGCGTGGAGGTAGGCACTGCGCCACCTCCGCAACAGTAAGCAGGAATTCAACTCCCTCAACACTAAAAACAACCAGAACTACCAGGAAATTGAACTACGTGGAAGTCTAATAAAGATATAAAGAAGCTGTACTCATTCAGACAGGTAGGAGGGGCGGAGAAGGGGTGGAGAGGGTGCGGTGTAGGGGCGCCGGCGGCGGCGACGATGGCAGCAGCTGACCAAAAACACAGTCACACGTTATAAACGTCAGGAGGGACACCTGGGGGACGCACCCAGCACAAGATCAGACCCTGCAGCTCACAGTTCCAGTGCTGGGGATTGGGGGTGGGGGGAGCAGTGATACAGCCGCATTTCTTCTGCCTGTGTGTGAAAACCAGCGCAGGTGGGGGCAATGGAGGAAATTGCCAGTCTCCCAGCAGTTGGTTTGGAGGCCCCCATGATTCTAGAATGTACACAAGCTCGCTCACTCTGGAAACCACAACCAGGGCAACAGCTAGAGGGGCGTCAGTCCCATGTAGGAAGTGGGAGAAGTGCCTGGAAAAGGAGTAAGTGCTGAGTGAGCGGCATTGTTCCCTCTCAGACCTTCCCCCACACACAGCGCCACGACATAGTGAACCTGGCTACACTGCACTGACGAATTCCTAAGGCTCCACCCTTACAACATAACAGGTGTGACAGTTCTGTCTAAGATGGAGACAAACACAGGCGGCAGGGAAGTATGGCCCAAAAGAGGGCACAGATCAAGGTTCCAGTGGGAGAACTAAGTGACAAGGAGATAGCCTACCTAACAGTCACAAAGTTAAAAATACTGGCGATAACAATGCTCACAGATTTGATAGACAAAATTAAATACAACAAATGCATAAGGGAAGAAGTGAAGGCAATGTTAAATGAAACAAAGGAAAAACCACATGAAACCAGTGGTGAAGGGAAGGAAGCTGAGATCCATACCAACAATTTGGAACATAAGGAAATAATGAAAGAAAACTTTTCTAATTTAGTGAAGGAAATAGACATACAAGTCCAAGAAGCACAGAGAGTCCCACACAAGCTAGACCCAAGGAGGACCACATCAAAGCACATCATAATGAAAATGCCAAAGGTTAAAGATAAAGAGATAATCTTAAAAATAACACAAGGAAAGAATAAGAGTTGCCTCCCATGGGGTCCCTGTAAGACTATCAGGCCCTGGTTGGTGGCACAGTGGATAAGGCACTGGCCTGTGATCCCAAAGGTTGCTCGTTCTATTCCCAGTCATGGCACATAACCAGGTTGCAAGCCAGGTCTCCAGCCAGGTCCGTAGTTGGCGGCAGGTGAAAGGTAACCATACATTGATGTTTCCCTCTCTGCCTCTCTCCCTACCCCACTTTCTAAAAATAATACATAAAATCTTTAAAAAGAAAAAAAAAAAAAAAGACTATCAGCTGATTTCTGAAAAGAAACTTGGCAGGCAATAAGGGCCTGGCAAGAAGTATTCAAAGTGATGAAAAGCAAGGACCTACAACCAAGATAACTTTATCCAGCAAAGCTATCATTTAGAATAGAGGCGCAGATAAAGTGCTCCCCAGACAAGGTAAAACTCAAGTTCATCATCACTAAGCCACTATTCTATGAAATGTTAAAGAGACTTATTTAAGATAAAGAAGATCAAAACTAAGAACATTAAAATGATAAACTCAGAACTATCAATAACAATCTAAAAAATAAAAACAAAACTAAGCAAACAATCAGAATAGGAACAGAATCATAGGTATGGGGACCATTGGAAGAGTTATCAGCTGGGAGGTGGAAGGGGGAGAAAGGGGGAAAGGTGTAGAGATTAAAAAACATCATTGGCAGGAACAAAACAGACAGGGAGATGTTAAGAAGAGTGTAGGAAAGGGAGTAATCAAAGAAGATACAGGCAAGACCCATGGCCATGAACTAAGGGTGGTGGGACTGCCTGAGTGAAGGGGAAAACTGGGTGGAGAGGAGCAAAGGGAAAAAAATTAGGATAACTGTAACAGCACAATCAGTAAACTATTTAAAAAAAAAAAAAGGAAGCAGCCCTGGAGTTCGGTTTTGACTTTCCCCATTCAGGAGCAAAAAAGAACTGAGGTCCTGAGCAAGGGACACAGTGCTCAGACCCATAAAAGCAGTAAGTGGAAGAGCTGGGTGGCCATATTCCAGCTGCCCTGCATCCTTCTGTGACCTAGCACTGGAAAATACTTCCAAATGGAGTTAAGTTCACAGGGTGCATGCGATCAATTGGCAAATTTGAGTAAAATCAACAACATACCGCAAAAGTGTTATATTTTGAAATAAATTTATTATATGTAAATACATACAGTCATTTTTTTTTAATTGTTAAAAAAAGTCTGCATTTGCTGCAATAATAGACTTGATTTGACTTCAGAATCTTGAGCATGCTTTCATTAACTTTATCCATGGACATCATAATGTTTTCCATCTTAGCTTTAACAGCCTCTTTATTGGAATGAGGTTGTTTATTAACTTCTCTCTCACAAATGCTGCATAAATAATAGTCTAAAGGATTTGCAGCTGGTGAACTAGGCAGCCAGATTTCCTCTGACTAGAATTCAGCAACATTGACACTGAGAAATTCTTGCACCATTTTGGCATTATGTGCTGGTGCACCATCTTGTTGGAAGATAAAATGAAGTTCATTTTACAACTTGCTTCCTCCACGGTACAACTACTTCTCTCCAAAAGTCAAGGTAAACATCTGGATCTTCATTGATGATCTCCTGGATTCTGTGTACAATATCTGGACTTGTGCGATCCTTGCGTACCTTATGCATTTTTCTTGTTGGTGTGGCGACATCAGGATCAGCATCATACACCTTCTTCACATTGTCACATGTACGTAAAGGGATGTTATTGAAGTCCACAGTTGCCTTAGCAGTTTGCCCTGCATGCAGTCCAGAAATTATGGTTGCTCTAACATATTCCTTCAGCATGACAGTTGCTTTTAGAATTTAATACTTTATATTGGAAACAATGATGTTAAATCATAACCTTAGAAACATAGTTTTTCAAAATTAAGAAGCATGTGAAATAAGGAGATGCCCAGTTATTGCCAATTGGTCACACGCACCCTGTACTTTTCTGTTTGAGAATTCTTCTGCAGTGTGCTGAGCCCAAGTCATCACATCTTATCACTTCCCATTCTGTATTTCCTGGAATCAGTTAAGCTTAAAACAAAAGGATATACTTGAAGATGATATTTCTATTGTGATAATGGCTAATGTACTAAATAAAAAAGGAAATTTGATTCAAGTCTGGGAACATTGATCCCCTGACCCAAAGTCAGCATCATCCACATCATCTAAATTTGACCTATGTGAGAATCTAGATGGATGGAATTTAAAAAGCATGAAGGCTGGCAAAGAGATTTTGACATGAATTTGTTAACAAATTGGTTAAAAAGCTTAGCCTTCTGCAAACTTGCCCTAGAACTAGTGAATAAGGACATCTTTTGAAAGGAACATTAACGGAGCTCGGTGAAATTTAAAGACCAGCCATGACAATGCAAAGTGATGGATCAAATAGTGCACCCTACGTGATTTGCCTTTTTCCAGGGAGTTGACCACAGAACACTGACGTCATGGAATCTTGTGACTCATGAGCAGCAGCCATAGCTACCTTGAATCTTCATTAGGCTCAGCATGGGCAACCCCATTGGAAAGCGACTGAATTTCTTTCATGTGTTTTTGTTACCCTTCCAAATATAGGTTTTTTTACTTTCCTTTTCCTGGTTTTAGCAGCTCATTTTTTAAAAAGTCTTTCCTTGTTATACACTCCAAGTACATCTCTGTGGTACTTCAAGGCCGCCATGTGGTATTGTGGAAAGAGAATGAAGTTTCAATGAAAATATCTTTGGGTCCAAAATCCACCTAAGCAACCCTGAACAGACTGAGGGAAACTCCCTAATTGTCAGGTTCTGCATCTGTGAAATGTGGACAATAAAACAGGCTTTGCAAAGTTGTCATAAGGATTAAGTGAAATAACATAAGTTATGGATGGTTGACATATATAATGGTATATAGTAGCAAATATCCCCTCCAAGACACGCATACACACACACTCTCTCCTTATGGCTGGTTCTACTTTTAACTCAAGAACAAGTTTCTTTCCGTGTGACACTCAGCTATTAGTAGGTATGGACTATTCTGCCAGTTGCTTTGACTGTATCTCATTGTCCCTCCATCTCTGGTTTTCCTGTGGTTATTTCCAATGTTCTAATATCCTTCTCAAAGACATTGACATAATTTTTCAGCTGTGAGTTAACTAACATAGGAAAGGGGGGGATATTTAGTTGGGAACCTTGTATTAATTCAGCCTCAAATACATAAAAATTGGGTAGCTCACTCCATGCAGAAGAGCATGGCCAAGCTGTAACCTAGGGCAGTCAGAAAAATAGTCAATACAATGTTCTGCCCTGTCCTGTTAGCCACTGTTGACCATCTACTGTCCACATTACACAATTGCAAGTACAAGTCCTATCATTTGTGAATCTGAACCAACTGAACACTTGTGGTTCCTACTTACGTACTTTGGCACGTATCTCAGTTGGTTTAAAAAGACTTGGTCTAGCCTCCAAATTCCTCTTGTACATAAAATAGGATTTTGAGATGAACTTTTAATAAAGTGAGAGGGAACTTTTACAGATGAGCCCAGTCTCTCCCTAAGGCAAACAAGAGTTTAGAAGAAATAAGGAGCCACATGTTTTGTCCATAATTTGACTAGTTTTTCAGCCTAGAAACAATGATGTCTTCTTCGTGGATAGAGATAAACATGCATTTTGCTGACCAATCCAGGCAGAGAGTTGGTGAAAAAAACATAATTCCTTTTGGGCCATAACTTGGCCCTATTTACTGATTGCTTATGTTCCAGCTTCTGGGCATGAACATGGAAAGCTGAAGCTATTTCAAGAAGGAGCTCATTTCTTTTGAGAGGCCAATTGACCCAGTGCAAAGTCAAAAATGGGACTATAACTTAAATCAGGCCACAGATTAGTTAAGGTAGGCATGTCGAGCCTACTTATGACTTCAAATCTGGGGGCACCACAGACAATGCAAGTAGTTTGAGAATATTCATCCTATATGTTTTTTTCTTAATCCTATCACCTTCTTAGCCATCCCTTAACCCTCTCCCCTCTGACAGCTGTCAGTCTGTTGCATACATCCATGCCTCTGGTTCTATTTTGTTTGTCAGTTTATTTTGTTCATTAGATTCCACATATGAGTGAGACCATGTGTTATTTGTCTTTCTATGACTGTCTTATTTCACTTAGCATAATAATCTCCAGGTCAATCCATATTATCACAAAAGGCAAGATTTCCTCCTTTTTAAAAAATATATTTTATTTATTTTGCTATTAACAGTTGTCCCAATTTCTGCTCTTTGCCCCCTCTACCCAGTACCCCCATTTCTTCCAGCAGTGCCCCCCTTAGTTCATGTCCATGAGTCATGCATGTAAGTTCTGTCTTCTCCATTTCCTTTATTCTTCTTATCCCTCCATCTATTCTGTAACCACTAATGTGTGCTTTTATTTTTTCTTTTCACATCCAGACAATTCACCATTTAATTACTGCCTTCTGTCAGCCTCTCAAATCATATTAATATGAAGTTTCTTCACTATTTCAAAATGCCTATGTTAATTCATTTGTTTAAAGAATTATTGTTTTAAGTAATATGATTTCCTCCTTTTTTATGACTGCATAGTATTCCATCGTGGTATCCCACACCTTTTTATCCACTCATCTACTAATGGAAGTTTGGGCTGTTTCCAGATCGTGACTGTTGTAAATAACTCTGCAGTGGACATAGGGGTGCATGTATTGTTTTAAAATTTGTTGGAGGAGGAGCATCCGTGATCAGAATTCATGTGTCACCACCTCTAGCCTTCCCTCTGTGATTCCCTAGTCTGGTCCACATGCCCCTTCTCTGTGCCACCACTGTCCCTTCCGCTGTGATCACACAGGTAGCCTCATTGCCGGAGTCCTCCTCTTCCGTGCCAGATGGGAACCCTGGAGGGGCTGAGGCCTCAGCTGGTTTGCTGGCATCTCCCTCAGGGTCAGAAACGCAGCAGGCACCCAGTAAATGTTGAATGAATTATTTTAAGGGAAGGAACATTCCTGAAAACTCAGAGCTAAGAAAGACAATAGGAAGCCTGTCTACCCAGGTCTCATTCTTGAAATAAAAGCTTCAAATTTTTCAGGCTTTGTCTGTGCACCTAGCACAGTGCAGGCCATGAGGGGTTCAATAAATAGCCAATTATGCTGGTGTGATAAAAAATAAAAGAGCCGGTGAAATGCAACGCACAGAGGTGGGTTGGGAAGAATGTCATGTAACCCTTTCTAAGGACCAGCGAACAGCTGGGATGGAATTGCAGGGACAACTGCAGTTTCCTGCTGCTTATCCCACTCCGGGTGGGGCAGCTGGAGGAATGGCCTTTGCAGCCAGGCCCACAGATCAGGCCTGAAAATTCAAGCTGGAAACGAACCATACCCGGCACAGGTGAGGATTTGGATGCAGGCAGATGTGCTTGCATCCCAATTCCATTGCTCCAGCACATCACAGGTGACCTTGTGCTTCACCCCCTTCCATCCTCAGGTTTTTAAACCCGTAAACTGGTTAATAGAGAGATCTGTTTTCCAAGGCTGTTAAAATAAGGAATGAGAGATAAGGCAGGTAATGAGCTTGACAGAAAAAAGGCCTTTAAGGTTATTACTGTTTTTAAGGGAAGCCTGGATAATTTATAGGAAGGACACTGGTAATAGAAACCTACATAACAAACCAGACAAAATGCCACCTGCAGTCCCAAAAGACATGTGACTGTGTACTTGTGAGGCCAGTCTTTGAGGAAGCCCTCACATGAAGTGTCCTAAGTATTGCTTATCTCTTTCGTGAAATCATAATCTTTCCTGAGGAAACCTACTAAAATGTTCTACATTAAAATCCTTGTTCTGAGGTTGAGAAAGTCCATTTGGATCTTGAGAAACTCATCAAAATATCCCCAAATGGGATTATTTTCACTCATATCCAAACCACTGATATCTGAATGATAAAAACATCTGAAATAGTATGTTTATAGAATCTAGGATAACTTCTGTTTTATTTTTTATTTATAGCTTCTATTTTAAGATACACTATTATTTATATGTTGCAAAGAAAGAATGCCGCCCACTGCATTTTCATGTGCTATCAATGAGTTATATCTCATTTGCTATCAATGAGGTATATCTTTTTTGGAGATATTAAAATAGGACAAAATGTGCAACGAAATACAGAATTTGGGGAAGAAAATGTGAAACATTCCTTAATTAGAGTAGTTTGAGCCTATTTGAACCTGTGTGCGCACACGTGCAGACATGCACATGTTTCTGGGGAGTTTCCAGCATAACAACTCTTTAGCAATATCTGAGCTGTTTGTTAGTCATTTCTCTTCAGAGAGAACATACAAATCTGGACCCACCTTGCCTTCTGAAGGTACAGGTGCCTTGGAGCCCAGCGAGCGAAGGCCTCAAGGATCCTTCTGGACTAGCAGGTGGAATGCAAAGTTGACCACTAAATCTCAGGCCATGTTTAGAGTTGTGACTTTTATGTTCATGTTAACAGACTCAGAGAAATAAACAGGAAATTGTTTCTAAACAGATTACTCTGGGAAGGGGTGATGGCGTGGGAGGCTGGCATTGCTTAGACCATTTGTACTAAAACTAAAATAGCTTAGGTTCCAATACTTAATTTTATGTGTAGCACAGAAAGTTTTAGGTAGGTAATATAAATCTCAAAGTGGTCATTCTCTCTTAGGCCCCCATGTGTGTGTGCGTGTGTTCGTGGATGCATGTGTGCATATATGCAATTGCATTTGCTCCTTTATTTAGGGTTACATGTTACATATTAAGCCAATATAGCTCCAGTAATGCCCTGATGTTTCCCAGTGCTCACAGATTGCAAAAATTTCACCTCCTTTTACCTCTCCTTTCATTTGATACATACGGGATAAAGAAAAAAGATCTCTTACCAAATGTTTGGGTATGGATAGCAGTGCCATTTTCCTGATCATTTATTTATTGTATTTGTTTTTGTTTAGGAAGACTTCAAATAAAAACAGTTTAAACCTCAGAAAAGGCAGGTGAGGTCAAGCTAGGGTGTGTTATTGCTTACCTGCGTTACGTTCGGAGACTTCTTTGGTCATGAAACCCTCTGCAAATGTTAACGCCTGGTATGCGTAAGACAACTAAGATTGGGCAGTCAGTATGTGTCCAGCATTTCACATAATGATCTCAGAAAAATCCTCCTAATGAAGCTGTAGAGTACCATTCAACCCATTTGCTGAAGAGAAAACTAAAACACAGAGAAGTTAAGTACTTTTTCCTGGATATCTCAGTGAGGCTGTAGCAAAGCAGAGCCTTAAACTCCATCTCTCAGTGACTTAAAACCATGTGCTATTTTCCATCATTAAGCCTTATTGTTTACCAGTTTCCTCATCTTAGACCCTCTGGAGGAAGTAAGCCTGAAAACCTCAATCCTTACAGCCACAGAGGGTCTTCAGCAATGACACTGATATGTTACCAAGGTGCTGAATTCACTTGCCCACCGCAACTTGATACGAGATCCATACTGACACCGTTTCTGACTCACCTGCCACCCACCTGTACAACGTAGAGGGTCTATTGGAGATCACACATCACGTCAATCTCACAAGAATGTCAGAAAGAGTTTACTTGACTTAAACTATTTCAGATGGCCTTATCCTTCTCATTTTATACAGCAATTGCGAAAAAGAAATGAGCTATCAAACCATGAGAAGACATGGAGGAACCTTACATTACTGTGTGAAGGAAGCCATGCTGTGCTGCATCCTGAAAAAGGCAGAGCTGTGGAGACAGTAAAAACGTAAGTGGTCACCGGGGGTCAGGGGGGAGGAGGGTGCCGGGGGGAGCACAGGGACTTTTCAGGGCAGTGAAACTATTCTTTATTATGATACTACAATGGTGGATACACGTCATTATACATTTGCCAGAATCACAGAGTAGGCAATACTAAGAGTGAATCCTAATGTGAACTCTGGACTGGGGGTAAGAATGACACGTAAGGTTAATGATCATAAACTAATGTTGCACTTGGTGACGCTGATCATGGAGGGGGTGGGTCGTGCCTGTGGAGCCCCTGGGGTACATGGGAAATCTCTGTACTTCTTGGTTGTGCTTTGCATCTAAAACTGGTCTAAAAATGAAGTTTTTCATTTAAAAAAGTCAATATTTCTTTTCTCCTTTTAGTAATTAGTCTATCTCATGTTTTCAAAAAGGAAAGGAATAGATTATATGGGAAGAGACAGCTTCCGTAGCAGGGAAAATCTCCCATTGCCTAGTGCCCACTGTGATTTGTGGTCTTGCGGCTGGACTGGGAATGGCTTGTTGTCCCTAAATATAGTCCCCCAAGTCGGTGTCTGTGCCGTCAGTCTGTCGTGCTGGCCAGCTGTCATGTGCTCTGGCCTTGCCATGCGCCTACAGCGGGTTTAGTGACAGGGAGGCTTCCCAGATCACTGGCTGCCCAGATCAAGGGCGTTGGCTCTTGCACATCCCACCAAGGGGCCAAACAAACATCTGGCCAGGGCCCAGTAGGGAATGGAACGTGGAAGGTGAGGAGATGAAGGAAGAATGGGGAAGAGGGTGGGGAAGACAGAGACGAGAAGAAAAGATTTTGCTCTGAGATTGGGAGTTTTATTTAGTATCAGTGGTCAAAAGTGCTGTATCCTAGTCTTTAGCAGTCAGAAGTGGATCTGCTTACAGTGTCAACAAATGGACAGAGGTTTGGGGGCCCTGGGGCAAAGGCATTTAGCAATAAGCAGCTCAGAGGGGCCCATGGAAGCAGGCTTGATGGAGAGCGTTTTTCCTGTCCAGTTGAAGCTTTATGAGCCAGGCTCCAGACACTTCTTCTCAAGACAGATAAATATCAAGTTCATTGTTCCACTTGAGACTGAAGGACCTTGAGGGACAGGAGTGGCAGTGTGAGAGCCAAACACAGGTGAAATGATCAAGGGCCCCTGTAGGAAATGTCCCCTGTGTCATTTAACTTACGACTGGGCTCTGTTGTACCTGTGTGGGTCACCTTCATCAGCCAGGACAGACAGGCTCAGCCTCCTCCAGGCAGGTCAGAATGCCTCGATCGTCTAGAGGTGACCTTGCATTGACTGAGCACGGTGGCCAGATCTACCTGGGTGCTGATCTCAGGAAGACTCTCCTCTGCAGAGGGTGCGAGGGAGCCAGGCTGAGGCATCTGAACAGGAAGAGGGGGAGAGGTCTGTGAGACGATTCTAATTAGGGAGTTAATGGCTTCCCAGTGACGTGGGCCAACAGATGATTACTAACTGAGCACCAGCCTGGCTTGAGAACAGGTGGTCAGTATCCAGGAAAATCCCTAGAGGTCACTGCTGTTCTCAGTTCCCACAAGAAGGGGGCTCCGAGGCTTTTGAGGGGGATATGAATGGCCACCATGTTGTGTCCAGAAGCTCTCAAAGTGACAATGTGGACACATCTATGAAACTGCAGAATTCTGAGGAAGGCAGGCAATGTTCCTGAGCCATGCTCTCGGCACAGGGTCACAGCTCCTGTATTTAAAAGCATAAGAATGACAGGCCCACCCCTCAGTCCTTCCTGAGAGAATGGACAGAGAGAGAGAGGGCTCAGCTCATGCAAACTGAGTCGCCACAGCCCAAGTTCTTAGAAATCAGAACGGGAGCCAAATGCCCCGACAGAAGCAGGAGTGGCAAATGCAGTGAGGGACTGAGCACGCATCTGGCTTGCCGTGCGCTCCCGCCACCGTGTTCCGCACGGAACTTGGAGCCTTCCCAGGAACCGCTGGTGACGGAGTGGGGCATTTTCCATTTGGAGAGGTGATTTTTATTATTATTACAGGCTTTTGTCAGTAGTACAGAAATTGGAGGGGGGGTGGAAAAAGAAAAGGGACTAATCACAAATGCTATTTACCAAACCACATTAGTCAAAATACTGCATTTTAAAACCCCTTAAGTTGTTATACATCATCATATAAGTCATCACCAAGTAGTAATACAAATTCCTGAGAGTTATGTTGACATGGAATTTGTCAGCCGAAGTGCTGGAAAATTTACCTCTGCTCATATATCTGTAGTCATATCCTCCAAAGAAATTAACATATCATAACGCTAATATTTCAAGGTAATGTTTTTTCATGAGGATGCCATATTTTATCAGTTAATACCATCTGTGTAAAAACTATTCAATTACAATATCAAGCTGTATATGATTAATATTGATTTCGGCACAGTAACAAGGACTTTGCAAAGCACGAGAGTCTTACACTCAACTCCACGGTGAACCTGGGAAAAGAAATGAATCCATTTTTGCTAAACAGCTAAAAGGCCAGTGAACTTGGGACTCATTAAAAAAAAAAAGAAAAGAAAAGAAAAGAAATTAATAGGTCAACTGAGAGCCAATCATCTTTACTAATAGGCCCAAAGCTTTGGAATTCTGTTGGGTCTCCAAAGCAGGATTCGGGGTAAGGGTTCTGTGGAAGACCCAGGGCTGGGGAGGAGAGGGATGGTAAGTGAGGAGTCCCCAGTAGGCTACAGGCATCCATCATCACACACAAAAAAGTTGTTTTTAATTAAGAAAAGGAATACCAAGTTTTTGTTTTTTTTTTCCTTGCTGCTCATTTCCTTTCCTTTTATTATTTTCTCAGTAACTTTTCGGTTCTCTCAGTTCTTCATGATCTTCAACCTTTTCTTAAGTTGTACCATCTGCCTTGTGCCCTCTACTGACTGTATACTGCTGAGCTTTCCCTCCTAACTCTCAAAATTACTGCTAAAATGTCACCTCTTCCGAAAGGCTTCCTGACTACTTAGATTGCAATGTAAACTCATGGCTCCTGTTCCAAACCGTTGTGTTCATTTATAAATGTGCTTACCTGGAATGGAAGTCCCCTACGAAGTAGATGTTTACATCTAAGCATTCAGAGCCCAGAACTAAAGAAGCGGGGATGATTTTCACTGAAGGAGCCACAAGGCTCTACCTTCCTTTCCTGACAAGACCATGAATGGTGGCCAGTCACCATGCACACCCATGCTGTTGGTCTTGATTAAAATCAAGCTTGAGAATGTGACCATCATAGTCCTGGTTTTGAACAAAAAGCTGTGAGCTACTATCCTGCCACTGGCAAGTCTGAGGCATGACCAGGGACATTGGACTATGAGGAAGCAAACTTCCTCATAGGAATGAGATGACTGACACTGTCATCTCATGCAGGGTCCAGGTGGATAGCCCACTGAGAGTGCGGAGGCAGTCGGGCACTGTAGTTCTTAACTTTTAGTTGTAGCACATTTTTGCCATGTAGGAATGGTACAGTGTTGCTAGATCTTCTGAAAAGAACAATCAGTCCAGGTGTAATCTCTCAACTAATATTGGAGATCAGTATGGGAGGTTACACACCCCCTGCCTGCAGGCTGGATCTAGTCAACAGTTTGAGTCTGATTCTCCCCACCCCTCAATCTTAACGGACATGGACTGAGGTATGATTGGTGGACTGCTTGTAAAACAATTTAGGCCTAAATCATCTCAGTTCATTTCATTTATGTCAGTGTTTCTCCAAAAGTGCTACTTAACACCAACTGTTAATGGATGTTGCTAAAAAAAAAAAAAATAAAACAGTTCTTTCAAAAGTATTGATGAAAATATCAATAAAGAGATAGGAATTCAGAATGACAGAGTGACAAGTTCAACAAATCCTCTTCCTATAAAATCAGTGATGAAACTGGACAGAATAAACAATTTAGACACTATCCATAGGAGACTTCAATACCACACTCACAGTAATCGACAGAACAGCTAGACCAAAAATCATTAAGGATATACAAAAATTGAACAACACTATCAGCTAATTTGACCAAATTGATATCTGTAGAACACCACATCCAATTATAGTAGAATATACATTCATTTTTAAGTTCCATCTTAGAGCGCTCACCAAGATAGACCATGTACGAGGCTTAAGACTCAGCACATTTAAGTGGATTGGAATCACACAAAATATACCTGAATTGCTCGCGGTCATTGGCAACATTTGGCACAGATTAAAGCTTTGGTACTAAAATCACCCATGATTCCCAGGGCCTCATTATGCCAAGACAATGTGGGTCAGAGAGTCCCCTTGCGTCTGGGTGGTAAGTAATAATTCTATGCTCCTAAGTTTTACTTGTGGAAAATAGAGCAGAGTGGATGTGGCTAATGATAGCCACTCTGACACACTCGAGTCAACAAAACAAGCCCAGGGAACAGTGAGTTAACTTGGAATACCTGGCGGGGAGCCGACAGCTCACCTCTGGAGGAAAGCAAGAATGGATGCAATACTTAGAGATGTAACAAGTGACCCAAGGGGCCCACTAGTGAAATAGGCCTGCAAGTCCCTTGGATACACCTATGAATTCAGCAGAGTTTTGACAGAGTCTAGTCACGCTGCTGTCCAATTCAGTCAGCATGGTCAAGTTAGTGATGCTTGCACTGAGGCAAATGCACCTTTCAACAGAATCTAAGAAGTATGGGATGTTGATCTCAATGAGCATTAAAGGCAGGAGACAGCAAATAAAGCACATGCAAACGGGAGTTTTTATTGCAGCTATAAGCTACCAGGTTCTCCTGTCTGAGGAGGGGCAGCCTATTGTAACTTTTTGGTGACTCATTAGCAAGGAGCAGGGAGGAGGAGGCTGGAAAACAATTTAATGTCTTTACAAACCATAGTTATTTCTACTATGGTACAACTACTAAATGCCTATCTTGCCCAAAGCAGAGAACTAAGCTTTTACGCACAATTCTGTGTAATTCTCTAAACAGTTCTATGACCTACATACTATTTCCATTCCATGCGTGGAGAAGCTGAGGCTGAGAGATGGGCTACTTTGCAAAAGAACACACAGTTTACCATTGACCATAAATAAGCCTTTACCAAGAGGTCCAAGCGTGCACTGTGGTATTAATGCTTATCCCCAGTGCCCTCACCAACACGTTAACCTCTGGCTTTACTTTTTGAAAACTCAAATTAAACAGCCCTCATTTCAAAGTCCAAATGTCTAGTTTCTAAGGGAAGATCTAATGCCCCAGCAAGCCCCCATGCCAGCAGACCAGTGGCTTCTCCCTACGGCTGGGCCTCTTGGGCCTCGCCCGGCCGGCGTGTCTTTGACCGTAACCTAGCTGGCCCCTGTGGACAACTGAATTGGAACCCCCTGGTTTAAATGCTACTGACGTGATAATGTAAGAAGTGATACTTATATACCACTAAAATAGAGTTTACCAACCCCATTGACATTTTGGGCTAGATAATTCTTTGTTGTGGGGGCTGCACTGTGTATTGTAGGGGATTTAGAAGCACCCTTGGCCTCTACCAACTAGATGCCAGCAATATACCACATACCTCAGTAGTAACAACCCAAAGTGCCTCTAGACATTCAATGTAAACTGTGACTGGCGTGGGGAGGGTAAAAATTATTTCCAGTTAAGAATCTTATCCTGGAAACATCCTCTTTTTGAGGTTCAAAACATTGAAAAATAGTCAAGCAAATAGGATCTGTATTGGAGTAAATAGTATAACAATGTCATTCCCCTGGTTCTGAAAATGCATGACGAATATGGATGATGTTTTATTGAGGGAAACTGGTAGGTGGGAACTTTTGGGGCTAGTTTTGCAATTTCTTAGGTGTCTAAATATTCTTAAAAGCTATGAAAATCAAAGAAATAGTTGAGCAAGTTATTAAATATAAGAATTCATACTAAAACAGAGACCTCTTTTTATACTTTTTAATATTATGTATTTGATTCTGTTGTGGGTAGCAACTCTCACTGGTTATATTTCTCTTTCCCAGGGGCCTAGTCAGGTGTCTAGTATAGAAAATCTTTAGGAGATATTTATGAGTCAGGTAAATTAAGAGGGAGTCTGTAAGATTCTAACTCAAGTATACAGACCATTTGGAAAACTCTTGAAGAAAAAGAAGGTACTTTTCTTGATAAAGGAATGAGCAAAGGAAAGACATTAAGGAGATGATACAACAGACAAGGAGAACATTTAGACTATTCAACTTATTTGATCTATTTAACAGAGAGAAGCACATTTCGGAATAGAGACAGAAGGAAAGAAAAAGGGAAGGGAAACAAGGCAAGCTGTAAAGGAAAAGGAATTATTCCTGTAATGATTCTCTGTCGTAAACACAGTTTGAGCAGATTGCAACAAGTACTTCAACTGAAATTAGATGACATGGAACACCCAGCACACGAGGTACATTTAGTTTGGGAGGTGGCAGGTCCAGCAGTCTGCAGGAGCTCACCGCCTTGGTGGCAGTCGTGGGTCTTCCCCCAAGGGTCTGTGACTTGGCAGCAGAACATGGCCAGGCTTTGACCCTGTCCCACCAGCACCCACTGCAGTGAGTCACTTGGTCACTAATTTCAGTCTGGTCAGCGATACCTGGAGTCATGGTAGAATTACTACATTTTTAAGAGAAAACTGGTTACTTCCAGATCAGCATTGATTAATCAGCTAACAAAAGCAGCAGGATGTGAGTAGGCTCAGTACAAAATGGTAACAGAATTACCTCCTGGTAGGTTTTGTGAAATTCTTCTCTGATATGAGAAAAAAAAAATGGTTTCTAATTAAGCACGAATGCATTATCCTGCTCATTAATAATTCTAACAGTCAACAACTCATGGATTCATGTAGCATTTGTACCTCTCTAATGGCTTACTGGGCTACACTGCAAGTTTCTCATTTTATTTCAATAGGATCACATTGGATTTGATTTCCTTGGGCCACAGGAAAAAGCTTGATGGTGATTTTTGCGGTCATAAGAGATGGGCACGTGGCAGGATTGTTTAAAATGTGTCTGCGTTTCAGTTAAAAGGTGGCTGAAAGGGTGGTTCAGAATCTCCAAACACTCTGAATACAAATATCATAAGAGGGACTTTAGAGTCGCCATTAAATCTTATCTTTTTCCCATTCACTATATTAAGACATTAAGGTTCCAAGCAGTTACATGATTTGCTCATTGCTCTGCAGAAGACACAGAACCTGGGGTCCTGCTGTCTCTGTCGGGCCACACGCAGGAGTGGTACAGGCACTGTGGGTGGAAAGTGTGGAAATGGCTCAGTGCGCAGGGAGGAGCCCTCATCCCTCAGGGCTACCGTCTCTGGCTCACAGCCGAGAGTTACCTTCACATCCACCACGAGGAATCAGAGGCAGGTGTGTGTGTGGTAGTTGGACTCCGATTTCCATCCTAAGTACCCACAAGGAAGGCCCTCCAGCCTCACACCTGCTTTGCTGATGCAAACGTGCCCGCCCCTCTCCAGCCCCATACCTGCTGCCCTTTTAATGAGAGGGGCCTTGCCACTCCCAGTGTTCTCACTTCAATTTCTGCTTTATCACAGGGGAGGCCTGGCCCCGCCATTCTCCCAGCATCTCTGCACTATCAAATACCCTCCTGTCCCCACCCCTGGCTGCGCAGGGACATGTTAACGGATTCCCTGTTTTAAATTGGCAGCACACTAAAAATCGCTGCCCTGTCTTCTCAAGTCCTGAGGCCTGGCTGATGGCCATAGCCAGGGAGCTGAGTTTTGCACTCAAGCCCCAGTGCAGTTGTACACTGTCTGCTTCACACTGCTTCCAAGTTCTGAGAGAGTTTTCAAAAACCCTCCCCTGTTGCCCAAATGACAACTGACTCATGACAGCCAGGGCCATTCAGGTACTAAGGAAAATCCATCTCCTCTTGAGGCAGGGGGAACAGTGTTACTACTGTTATTTTCTATGCCAGAGGAAAACAACAATAGTAATACTGAGAATAGGCCCTGGCTGGTGACACAGTGGATAAGGTGCCAGCCTGCGAACCCTAAGGTTGCTCACTCAATTCCCAGCCAGGGCACATACCCAGGTTGCAAGCCAGGTCTCCTGCCAGGTCCGTAGCTGGAGGCAGGTGAAAGGCAACCGTACATTGATGTCTCTCTCCCTCTCTGCCTTTCTCCCTTCCCCTCTCTCTGGAAATAATAAATAAAATATTTTTTAAAAATTGCATAAGAAAGAAACATTTAAAAAGAAAATAATGAGAATAGCATGCTGCTCCTGCTGTCTTACAAAGGGCCACTTAGAACCACTTTTAATTTGTCTAAGAAAATTTAGACATAAGAGTAAGAAGGACCCCCCAAAATAAAGCTGCATTATATATTTAATTACAAACCTGAATCTGCCTCCAAACTTCGAGGCTGTTGAAAGGTATGTCCAAATCAATATAAAAGGAAATTCTTACCTAGGAATGTGAAAGGGGGCAGAAATGGCCCAGGTGCCACCCAGACAGCTTTGACATCCAGCCGTTTCAAAAGAGCAGGCCCTGTGCCCCTTAGCCCAGCCCGGCTACTCCGAGTATCCCCATTGGAACCAACAGCAAAGATGAAGAAAGAAGCACAAAAGAGCAACTCAGGAAGCTACTATAGGAAGGAATTTTCACAAACACTGCCAGAAAAAAAAATTACCTTCTTCGCTTGATGAAGCTGATTGAGATAAAAGATTCACTAAATTAGCCCAGTTCCTGGAAAATGCCATACGGGAGACAATAGATGAGGGGAAAGAAAAGAAATTTAAATCAGGCCTGGGTTATGCCAAATAGAGATTGTCTAATTAAACAAAGAAATAAGATGAAATGAACGAACAAGGGCTTTTCCTCATACAGAAGGAAAATAAATCCTGACAATTTAAGTCAGAAAGTTTATGATAATTTTTCAAGGAAAAAAATAATAAAAACCAAAGATAGAAGATTGGTTGCTATCAGACAGTTGATACATTTGCATATAGACTGATGATTTTTCAACACAAAGCATGAGATCTGATGGCCATGATTTCTGTCCTGTGACTGATGTAGGACCAAAGGAATGTGACAAGGGATGCAGGCCACTCCCGACCAGGGCTTTGAGTCATGACTCCCCTGCCTTCCTGGCAGCTGGGACTCAGAGGGTCTTGTGACCTGAGTCACAGCCTGACAATGCACCCTGGCAGGGACCTGGTTCCCTAAAGGCCTGTGTGAAAGAGAGATGGCCCACCCACCTGGATTACTCATTTTCTAGCTGAACGTCTTCTGTCACCTTTAAGCCAATTTCTGTGCCTTTGCCTTTTCCTGAACTGCGTGCCGGTGAAGGCAAGTTTCATTCAGAATGAGTGACTGAGAAATGACTGCATTCTCAGCTCAGTTTCAGGTACCAAACACTCAAATTCTGGTGGAGCCATTGGGAAAACCGAAAAGGGGTCCCCTTGTCCTGCTCGTAAGGGGTAGAAATAGTACTTGGAATGCCCACGAGCACGCTCATGGAGTGCTCAGCGAGGGCAGCGTGGCCGTCAGCAGGGCAGCGGGGCCTGATGGGATCGTCCAGAGAGAGGAGGGGCAGGGGCAGCTCTGAGACCCCCGCAGAGGCCGTGGCACTGGCTCTGTGGGGTATGCTGAGGAAGGTGGCGCGTCACCTGCCTGCCGGTGGCTCTTCCTTGAGTTCCAGGCCTGCTCTCAGTCAGATGGGAAACAATTCACTTCCCTCTCCCGCTCCCTAGCGAGCTTAGCAGGTCCTCTCAGACGGGCCCTTGGGTGGCTTCCAGGCGACTCCTCCCAACTGCCCGCACCAGCCACCTGCCCAAGATCCTCAGGAGCTGCCCCAGATCCAAACCCCTGCCTTCCTTCACACCATGAGCAGGCCTGGCTTTCTCCCCTAGAACCTTCTTCTAGACCACATTCAGCTTGAAAGATGAAGGGTAAAAAGATTCAAGGCAGTAAGAGTTTAAAAAAAAGAAGCATTTTTCCGTGAAGGGAAGGGATGATGAAAAGGGTGAGAAGGAGACGGACCTTAGCCCCGCTGCTCACAGAGCCTCTGTGAGATAAAGAGATTGCACAAGATCTTCTCTAAGAATCCTGACAACCTCACAAAACAAACAAATTATTCTAGAACAATGAAGAAACAACTGTTCCTGAATTGCATGTGACAATAACAACGTCTAGATTTCAGATGTGGCCAAATTAATTTTGTAAAACTACCTAACTAAATCACAAGTTAAATGAGAAATGGAAAAGTTAAAAAAGTACATGTTTTTAGACCCTAAACAAACACGATAGTTTAAGATTCAGAATCATTTACCAGGAGTCAGTGTAGAATATGGAATTAAATTAACAATAATTGCCACTCTTAAAGTAAGAATAATAATTCTGGTAACCAGAAAGGAGATATAAAATTAATACTAATAATTACAGAGACATTGCTTAATTATCTGACTTATCAAGAGAATACAATCAGATGCTATTAAATAGAATTGAACCTTATATTACTTTACTCTTATGTGTCAGTCAAACTGGATTTTTTTGTTGGAACAAAGAACCACTGTTGAGTTGGTGCTTTATGCAAGATGATGCTTAGCTAGAATAATTATCTGCTCTAATTAATTTAATTTATTCTGTGGTACCCTGGGTTCAGAGAGGGGCATACACCGCAATGTATTGGGGGGCACTATACAATACAATGAGGCAAATGTTAGGGCAACTGAGACCCTCCCGTGAACCTGAAACCAAACATGCCAATAAGATTTACAATATAACTGCTAGACGAAGTTCCACGAGATGGTGAGCATTTTCTTAAATCTTTTGAAAACAGTTTTCACCTAAAGATTGAGAATCCTCTCTAGAGAGCATTAAGTGTAGGCAGGTTGTGAAAAATAAGCTGTTGCACCCCACATGTCCGGCGGCGCTCTTTTAAGTGTCTAACAGGGATTAACTCAGTGAGCCGTTGCTGCGACCTTAGGAGACTGGGACTGGAACTGTCCCTGTTTTGCAGGTGAGGAGACTGAGGCACGGAGAGGCAGTAGGTACGGGCAATAACAGATAAATAGATATCTGAGCCAGGATTTGAAGCTTCCAGAATCAGTATTCTGACCACTACCCGTGGCGTCGGTCTCAGTCATTTCCAACTCACTGGTCAAGAGGGAATTCATGTCCAGCCCTCCCAGTGCTGCTGGGAAGTCAGGGTTGGAGAGCATGCAGGAAGGACCCCTCAGTATAACCCCTTTCCTGGAGGCACTTGGGGTGCCTCTGTGAAGGCATGTGCCAGGAGGTGGCATCAACAACTTCCAGAACTCCGAGCCGGTGCTTCAGACCTGCAGAGAATGGGCTTCCGCCATGGACAGGAGGCAGAGGTTTACTCTCGGGTTAATCAAATATTTCAGTGAATTTGCTGGAAATGCCTGCCAAAGCTCCCAGCGATGCTCATTAAGAGGAATATTGTCTGCAACAGGCCCAGTAAGAGCCTGATGTCCTCAAGCCCAACTCCAGTGACCACAGGCACCCCCAGAGTGTGCAGCTTGTCCTTAGGAGGTAACTTGCTCCTTATGTTTCCAGTGACAAGATAATTTATTGCCCAAACCAGGCATTTTTGAGGAAGAAAAGGAATACTATTCATGATTCCGGGAAGAAAAAGACACACAATGCTTGCCCCACACAAAGTGGGACGTGTTGTCACACACTGTCCATGGCCTTTTTAAAATTGAATTTATTGGGATGACAATGGTTAATAAATTATATAGGTTTCAGGTGTACAACCCTACATCCTCGGTATATTGTTTCATGGATTTACCACCCAAAATCTCCTTCCACCACCACTTACGGGCCTGTACCCTCTCCTGCCTCCCCCACCCCCTGGAGTAGATACATTATGTCTCTTTCCACTTCTGTACTCCTTAAATTTACTTTTACATTTTTCCATGGAGACAGAGGCATAGTTGTGGCCATGAGTCAATGAAATAACTTCCCAGAGGCGAATAACGATAGAGCCATCAGACCAAGAGGAAATGTCCTCATGGGTCACACGGAGCCTTCCAGTGGGTCAGGCATCACACGCCCCTGAGTCATCCCTTCAGAACTGGCGTTGAGAGGCTACCTGGAAAAGACCTGCGACCTTGTCTGCTGACCGAATCTGTTAGTGTTTAAGGAGGCTTATCTACATGGTGGCCATTCCTATTTCCCATAGGATTCTCCTATAATCCGGAGGATTTTAAGGAATTTTTGATCATGGCCTACAGAACCAGTAGGTATATACCACTCATTCATTAATTCTCAGGTGGGTATATATATTTTTTTATCTAAAAAGTAGAGCTCAATGCTTCCATTTATTCATGGAAATAATAAGTAAATAAACTCATTTACTTAGACCCCACATGTGTTTGAATGACTGTGCGCCAGGCACGATGCTGAGTACTAAGAGACACAGTCAAACAAAGGCAGACATGGTCTCTGTGCTTGTAGAACTGGCAAAAACAGATAAATTGAGCAATCAAAAACTGAGATCAATGATGTGAAGTAAATTATAAATACATGAGATGCAGAGTTGAAAAATAACAGGGAAGGCGTATTATTTTGTTTGTTTGTTTGTTTATTCTGCATGTATGTATTGTCTACGGTATGCCCCGCCCTCCTAGCCCTGAGGTTGCAGTGGTAACAAGAGGGAAGTGATTTCTGCCTCTGGGGATATGCAGTCAGCCCAGGCGGACAGACAACAAAGCAAATGAGCACAGGGCTATTTTCCAATCGCAATAAATACCATCAAAGACTAAAGGGGTTAAGCAATAGTATGGGGTCAGCAATCTATGGCCCCTGGGCTAAATGCTGCCCACTCGCAGTCTGCTTTTGTAAATAAAGTTTTATTGGAACACTACCCTCCCAGTCATTTACGTTTTGTCTACAGCTGCTTTAACCATAAAACCGCAGAGGTAAACAGCTGTGACAGAGACCTGTGGCCCACAAAACTTGAAATGCTCACTATCTGGCCCTTGAGTGAAAAAGCGTGCTGCCACCTGCTACAGAGAATAATAGCTGAGGACAAACAGTAAGAGGGGGACATCCCCTCTAAATAGAATCCTCAGGGAATGTTTCTTTGCACATATGACATTTAACCAGAGGCCAGAAAGAGAAGGAACTAGGCACAGGGATCCATGGACAAAGAGTCTTCCTGTCAGGGGGAGTCTCTGGGGCAAAGGCCCAAGGGAGCAGAGAGGCCAGGCTACTGGAAGGAAGGAGACCAGTGGCTTGAGTGTGGCGCCAAAGAGAGGGGTGGTGGAGGGCCCAGCGGGAGAGCTAGGCAGGTGTCAGGTTCAAGAGGCATTGGCGTTTGTGATGAAAAGATTGGGCTACATTCTAAAAGCACCGAAGAACCCGGGAGGGGATTATATAAAAGAGTACCATGACTTGTTTGGAATGTTAAAAGATTGTTCTGGCTGCTGATCAGAGATTACAGTTGGAAAGGAGCAGATGAAATGCTGGAGCACGTTAGGAAGCTCTGCCTGTTGCCCAGGTGAGGGCTAACGAAGGCTTGGCCAGGAGGGTGGCCCTAGGTCTGGAGCCGCCACTTACGTAGTCACATGCTGGAGCCGGGTGCTTCAAAGCCAGCACTTTCTTCATCCTAATGAGAACCTTGAGCTCATCTTCTCCTTGCTGCTTAGAAGAAATACCCAGGGTGTTATAGTGCCAGAGCTGGTCAGATCCTGAGTCTCCCTTGAACTTGGTTGTCCACAGATGAGTCGCATAGTTGGATGAATAATCTTGACCTGGGTAATACCAATGTGAGCATCTCAGAGCCTAAGACAGAGCTGGAGAGGTGTGCCTCCCACTGCGGGACCGTCCTGTCTTACCTTGGGACCCCACAGGAAGTAGAGTCTGAGACGGTGCCAAGAGAAGACCACACGAGGGGACAGGCCTCAGTCGGTCACAGCTGTGGGCAGCAGGGCTCCATCTCTCTAGGGCTCTTTGAGGAGCACTTTAAGTAGGTCACAGAGCTTTCATCTGAGTGCAGAATGTAGGGTCATTTTCTTCTGTTCCCACACTTCAATGGAAAGCGCCTTTGGATGTTTTACCTTCTTTGGGGGTGACTCACCCCGCACGGTGGCCGCATGGAGGAGGTTTGGGGGTAGGGAGGGGCGCACCTGAAGACTGTAATGATGTGGCCAGCTGTTCCCCCAGGCAAGGAACAGACTTGGCCACACGGCATAAAGAAAGCTTCACTACAAAGGACAGGCTAGCTTCCATGCCAACTACCCAAAGTAAAAATAATCACCAGAAAAGGTCATCCCTGGAACTGTCACGAAAACATAGGCAGAGAGCACTCACTGTAGATCCCACTCTCCCCGTGAAGCCAGCTGCCTCTACAGTCATTGCAAATTTAATTAGACATTAGCTCCCAAGACCCTCATTTAAAACCCTCTGATTGGCAATATTAACTTGCCCCACAGGAAAATAGCCCCGTGTGGTGATTGCCAGCTCTGCCGTCTGTAGGTGCCTGGCGCTGAGGAAGGCTTTGACCCTTCAGAGCCCCGGTTTCCTTCTCTGCAGAATGAGGATACAGGTGAACAGGGGCAAGCGCATAGTAGGTGATCAATAAACACCAACTTATTATTAATCACGGCTCTAGCAGCATAACCAAAACAGCAAACTAGCCTGTGCAGTAACCCACAAAATTTCCTCAAATAAACATTCTGGGAGCCAGATGACGCTGTGTCAACCAGGAGCTTCCTGAACTCGCACTTTCCCCTGAGACCGCATATAAATCAGCCTCACTCTCCTCCCAGCACACCTTCTAATTATCTCTCCGTTTACAGCACCCGGCCCCTCCGCTCCCCAATTCTCCATTATTCTGACAGCCAACAAACTAGGCCTATTAGAACCCAGCACAACTTTTGCCTAAGGCAGGAACTTTGTGAGACCACAAATCGTCTTGGTATTAAAAGTCGGTGCATAAGAACTGCCCTCAGCTTTCGCGCTCAATTGCTAGTTTGAAGACATTCATTGCGGTATATTGTATTTCCACTATATTTTGCTTTAATAGACTTGGTGGTGAAGTGTATAAGAAGAGTTTTAAAGCCTGAGGTAGCTTGCAGCCAACTTTTCTTTTTCCTTGTTTATATTTTTCCATCTTTTGTTTGTCGCCTTGTATTGTTTTGTGGCTTCACATACATAACAGGACTTGGCAATCACAGAACGATTCCCAGCAGTGAGCTACACGGTAACATATTCACTTTGCTACTGAAAGTTGAAACAATCAAGCTAAAGAATCCTCAGTGTATGTTTTCTGCCACTTGCATGGGGCTTTAATTTTAAAATGAATGGAAAATATCCCCTCTGAATGAAATAGCCATTTCTTCGACCTGGGTTGATTTCTTCCGTTCTGTATTGCGTGCCTTCGGCAACTCTGCAGTTAGAAGAAGTGGAAGAAGGTATTCACCCAGTATTTTTTTTTTTTTTTCATCTCCAAGTACCAAAGCATGAGCTTGCTTGATGGTCGTGGTTCTTCGATCCCGGGTCAGCGGGTGGACTAAGACGCCACCTCACCCTGCCTGGAGTGGTCCAGGCAGCTCCAGTCACCCCATCATCTGCTTTCATGGCAGACGTCTGCATAGCCTGTTTTTTGTGACGGATAGCACTGGAGGTAGGAGGGGGCGAGCTCGCATGCTCCTGCAACCCATGGGCTCGCCTTCATGGCCAGGATGTCTCATCTTTGTGTAGCGCACAGTCTCACGGGAGAGGGGGACCCAACCAGTAGCCATGCGAGCACATCTACAGCACTAAATGCCAGAAGCCCCTTTACCGTGAAGGAAATGTCTTATCAGAGCATGAACTTACAGAGAAGTTCTTACAAAACGAAACTGAGAAGAGAGGAAGGGGTTGCAGACGAGTCGGCTGAAGGAGAAGCACCCAAAGGAGAATCACACATGAAAAGAACCCTGGGCAGGAGGGATCTCTAGAACCTTGGAGAAACCAAGGCAAGGACTGCACAGGGGGAGGGGAGGGGAGCTGGGCTGGTGGACAGAGTCAGAGTGGCGGGATCTCCAGGGTGAGGGTGGGGGGCGGCGATTTTATTCCCAGGACAATGGGACACCAGTAAAGGGTTTCAGCAGGGGAGTCACATGATTCAGTTTAAATGATCCACTTTGGGCAGAACCCTCCCCCCCAGCTTTTGTGTGCGGAGCGAATCGAAGGAAGGCTAGGGGAAGCCATCTTTAGCACTAAGGGCCCAGGTGAGAGGGAACAGGCGTTAAAATGAATGGTTTGGAGGGAAATTTTCAACATGATTTTAGGACAGACTAAATAGGCAGTTTCTAGATAGATGCTGAGATGCCCAGCTCAGCAACCAGAGGATGGAGCTACAAATAAGAAACAGGAGCAGATTTGAAAGAAGACCAAGTGTTCCATTTTAAATGCTTTCAGAGTTTATTTCAAGTGTGAGTGATCAGAATCCAACTTGCACTCAAGAGGGACCTATGGAAGAATACTGGGGTATGTCACAAAATTTAAAGAAGTGGTGGCATCTAGGAAGAACAGAACCAGGCAGCCCAGAGATCTAAACAGCAGGGACGTGTGGACCTCTGAGCTCTGAGTTAAATGTACGGTCGGTAAAGCATTACAATGCCTGTATTTTCCAAGCCTGGCCCAACACCAGACAAAACTGTTCCTGCAGGAGACCGAGAAAGAGTGATATCTCCTTGTGAAGCTGTATTGTTTACCGGTCTTTCTTGGAGTCCAGTGATAGATAGATGAGATTCATCTTGACTGAAGTGGAAAGAATGGAAATACCTCCATCAATATCAGAGGGAAAAGAGTGATTACATGTAATAAAAAACCCTCCACCACATATCACAGTCCCTTTTGTATTAAATGGAGTTGTAAATGGCAGTGGAAAATATATTAGTTATATCACAAAGGGCTCAGAGTTAACCAAGTGTCTCCTCTACAAGAACACGGATGCCACAGGAACGGGGACTGCTGTTCATTGCATGCCAGGCACGTGATACCCAAATGCCTACGACATGCATGTGCAAAGAGAGGGTGACTACCATTGCCCAGAGGGATATCAGTTATTTTTTTCAGTATTTTCTGTTCATGACACCACCATAGAAATAAGCTTCATCTACATAGACTCCAGTAGAAAGTCAATAAGCTTGAAGACAGGACTAAGCAAATTATCCAAAGAAAATAGCATAATTATTTACCCCCCAAATTTTCTTAGTTCACTTTTGTCAGCCTTTCCACCTCCCATCCACTCCCCCTGGTCACACATATGGGAATGAAAGTGGGAAGAGGATGGATAAAAGCAAGCAAACAAAAATAAGCAAATACCAGATAAACCCACTCACACTTGCAGTATCAACACTTAAAAGTGTTAATGGTCCCAGATATGCCTTCTCCTGAACTGCTTCCCTGTGTTTCTAATGGGCACGGATATTTCATGAGTGCTCCGGTCTAAACCAAAGTGCGTTGTCTTGCACCAAATACTTTGGTCCTCTAGTTTTTAATGAACACATCCTCCTCTACTCTGAGGTTCAAACAACCATGCCATTATCATGATATTATTGACTATATGAAAACAACATTTGTTTTTAGCAAGAGCGCTTTCTCCAAAATGCACCATGACTTGAACCCCAGTTAGATGCTGCTGGAGTCCAGTCCCTTCTCCAGTGACCCCAAGGTGCCAGGGCATCTCTCTGAAGAAGCCTCACGACCGGGAAAGGCAGCGGGAGCATTCCTTGTGCGATAGAGTAGCTCCTTCTTAATTCTCAGAGGCACAAGCAACTGAAGAGAGAAAGCAGCAGCTACAGCGTTTCGTAGCAGCAAAACAGAAGCTTGCTTTAGTCTTAGCTCATGTGAGGTCACTAGACTATGTTTAAAAAAATCAACATTTAATGGACTTATCATGATTCGGAGTGTAACAAGAGACAGACAGGGAGGGAGGGAGGGAGAGAGAAATGGGGGTCGGGAAGCACAAAGTATAAAAGCAAAGAGGAAGCAAGCAAGCGGCTCTGAACGACTCCACAATCTTAGTGGTTTCAAGCGACTTTTGTGGTCACTGTGGGCCCCAGGCACCCCTTCTTTTCCCACACTGGCCTCTGCTACTTCTGTAGGTGGTTTACATAGCAGAGTACAGGGTTACAAGCAAACTTCTTTATAGCAGAAAGGGCAAACAAGGTTTCACATAACTTCCTGTTTCTCAACAGATCTATGGGGTCTTCCCCCTCCCCGATGTTTTTGTTTTTCTGCTCATTCTCATGGAAAAAGAAAAACCTGGAGATTATTAGAAAAGGAAAATAATTAGAAGCAGGCACTAATCAGAAACTTGCATAGGGCGAAATGTGCGTTTCCTCTTCCTCTCTCCACCGTGTATTAGAGAAGTGTGTATATGTGCTGAGAATTTTGTATGTAGTGAATGAAAAGGAGAGGTTTAACTTGAGGGTTTTTTGTGTGGAGGAGGCTATTTCGGATTAAGATTTTTCAGATGAGGCCGAGACTTTTCAGTTGACCTTTGACATGACCTTTAACTGGAAGGATCTTGGGCTCAGTCATCTTTGTGACCCCTGCTCCCGTCACCGCGGCTCTGGGTACAAAGTGGACACGCAGAAAGTTTGCTGAGTCCGGGTGGGTTGAATGTCATAACCCCCAACCCTCACTTGCCATCTGTAAAGATAATAATAAGAATACAGAGCCAAGATAATGGTGTCGTTTGTCACTATTTCAAACCCTTCGAAGTGAGCTCCAGAGAGATTGCCAGTGACTCCCTGTGAGAACCAAAGTGCATAGTTTTAAACTCTGACCTTCTCCGTACAGACGTCCTCCTCTTTAAAGTATGTGTAGATGCCCAACAAATGTAAAATGTTGTGCTTCCAATAAGAAGGCCAAAATAATGGGCCAGTTTCATAATGGTCCACTGGGAACAGCCAGATGGTTGACTATGCTGTTTGGATTTGCCAACCATGGACGGGAAGATTCTGTGTAGGCCTAGAAGATGCCCCTGTCTTTGGATAATAACCTATAAATTAAAATGTCTTCCAGCCGTCTTTAATCTGTAACGTGGGCATGAATGCATTTTTAATGTGGAACCGTTCAGGTCCTCAGAGCTGGGAGAATTATTGCGTGTTAGGAACAAACAGGTTGATAGAACAAGTCTGGATGTCCAAAGAAACTACGAATGCCTTCCCACATCTCCGGAGAATTTCTTTCATTCTAGCCCAGACCAGTATGTTCAACATTCCACCGAGATCATTTGCCCATATGCTCGCATGGCGAAATAGTTTGAGAATAATGCAAATCATGTCACATGCGATTAATGCGGGGGCAGTTATTTCTATATGCAAGTGGTTGGGGAGAAAGAGGCTGGGAAAATGTCACTCACAAGACATGACCTTCACTTTAGTTACTTATTCACTGAAGTATATTATTGGAATGAATGGTGGGACCCCCACAGATCTGTGTTCATACTTTCCTGGATACTCATTGTAAATCCACCTAAATGTCTTCAGAAAGTAATATTGAACCAGAATGCCTTTGGAATGTAAGTTCTCAGATCAACTCCCCATATTTTGCTCTCATCAACCAAGGGATATAAAAAGAGATTTCCTGAGGTTGCTCCATCGCAAATAGGATGTGGAAAGGGGTGGAGGGCAATATTTAGGGGAGGGGGGACTCAGACTCTGCTTTAGAAGAACGCGAAAGAAAATGCAATTTTATTTCTAAGAATCGGGGTGTACGCCGAGCAGAGCGGACACCCTATCATTGGCTGCAGGCACCAGCAGGTAGCAAATGGAAGCTGCAGCGAAACCCAGGGCTGAGGCTCCGATGGGAAGAGCGGGAGTCAGAGTAGAAGGCAAGGCGAACAGGAGAGGGTCAGAGAGGCAGAAAGGAGGGCAGCCCTGGGAGAAGACATGAAAAATTAGAACAGGAGCTCAGAGCACTCGGGAGAGCGGGGAAAATGACAGCTGAAATTAGAACAGGAGCTAAGAGGAGCGAGCAGAAGGGGACGGCAGGAACTAAGACATTAAAGGAGGGAGAAACAGTGAGCCGAGTGGACAGAAAAAAAGAAAGCTCAGCCTCGCGCTGAGAGGGCCCGAGACTCACGTGTGTCCCGTAGATGTGCCCTGTATGGACCCCAACAAATGACTTGCCATTCTGAGCTGACTCTGAAAGGGGGAATGGACTGTACCCCAACAATCAATATTACATTTTATGCCTGCTGCACCTTTCCAAAGCCTCCAGAAGACATTGATTCAAGTAAGTGTTGCATTTTTACATGACCTTGATTATTCGCTTTCACAGTTTGAGAGCAGAAGAGTGCACCCTGAGTTGGGGACCCGTGAACACCGAAGGGGGAGTTCCTGGGTGGCTGTGCGGTCACTGTGGCAGGGGCGGGACGCTGCCTCTTGGCAGGAGGAAGTGCTGTTTCTTGAACAATAGGCAATAGCTCGGGGAAGCTGGGGGGTGATGGTTTTCATCACAGGGCAGGCATTCTTAGAGAGCTGAGAGGAGTTGTACTTTCGGCTGGTTTGGTGGAGCGGTTTGGGCACTTTATAAGTTGTATTTTGTGGCCAGTTTTATGAGAGGAAAAGATCTGATTTCAGTGGAATGCTTCAGGAAACCTGACGGTGGGGTTTCCCCGATGAGGCCTTGGCAGAACTGGCCAATCGGGACTCAGGCTCCGCAGTCTCTACTGACGTAGCCTTGTCCCTTGCAGTCAGACTCCCACGCGGAGCCCCAGTCGGTTCTGCTGGTACGGGTTTGTATCTGGGACCGAATGAATAGGCTTGCCAGCTCGGACGTACAACATATTCATGCTCTGTGTTTCTGCCCAAACACCAAAACTGGAGCCGAGGTTTTAGGCCTGTAATACATACATTCTCCATTACGTCAGAAATCTGCATGTACTGAAAACTAGTTTCCTTAAAGGGAACCCACCAGCCTGTCTGCTTCACGCTTGACTTAAATGCTGCCTTCCCAGGAATCTGGTGCCTGCCACGGTTCTATCTTGCTGTGATCCTGGAGCTTTGGTTTTGGCCACCCATTTTACCTCCTAACTCTCCTTGATTTCCTGGATCCAGCTTCTCGATGACCTCTGACATGGGAGGCGTTCTCATTGGCGGGTCCTTTTGCCCCATCTCACCCAAGAGAGTCCCTTAGTCAACATCCCAGCGTGGTTTTGCTGATGTGAGAATCCCGATGTCTAGACTTCCGGGGCTGACTTGATGATGATGTAGCTACACAGGATCCAACTCTTTCATAATATCTATCTTCCCCCCACTGGCTCCTCCTGCCTTCTGCCTACACGTGGATACAGCCTCCCCAGTTCTAAAAGCTCATCTGTTCATTCCATGCTGTTTATTGAACCAACATCATATCATTGCTGGTGTGCTCAGTACCACTCAGGTTCTTTTCAGCCAAGGTTTACTCATTCAGATACTTACAGAACATAAACCACATGGTAGGGGCCTTTCAAAGTGGTGAGGACAGAGCATAGGGCCGTGACAAAGATAAAGTGCCAGGTTTCTTGGATCTTACATTGGATTAGATGGACACCATAAGTACGTAAACAAGAAATGCAGTCAGTCAGATGATGACATGCGAGAAAATAAGTTGGAGTGAGAGACAGGGAATGCTGAGGATAGGAGAGTTATTTTTTATAGGAAAGTTCCCACCAAAAGGTGACGGGAGCAGAAAGTAACAGAAGGGAAGAAACAAGTGGTGCAGATTTGGGGAAAAGAAGGTACCACCCGAGGGAAGCAGGATATGCTAGGGCCCCGAAAGACTGTGTTTCTTTGAGAAACAGGCCGCAGCACGGAGGGCATGAAAGGTGGTGGAGGAGGAGAAGGTGGACTTGAAACCTGGGCCCAGATCAGGCGGCAGCTTCAAGCCGCGGAGAGGGCCTGGCTTTTACTCTGAGCAGAAGACGGGCATAAGCGGTGAGCTCAAAGACTCTCTCTGGCTGCTCTGTTGAGAAGAGGCTCTGGGTGGGCAGAGGCCTGGTGCAAAGCTACCCAGGCGAAGTCTCTCCCCATTTCCATGACCTTGTAGCAAATGAGACCTTTTTGCACCATCCTCTCCTATGTCCCTCACGAAGGGTCCATCTTGCTGCTCTCCACTGAAAGTACCGCCCCACCCCTAGTAGGCCCATGAGGAATCCTGTTCCCCTCCAGCCAGGCTGACACTCCCACTCTGCACTTCCAGCTACCCGATAAGTGTTGGTGGCCATCTCCTTTGCCCTCATACGTCTGTTGCTGCTCAAACAAAGGTATTCTGAGCCATATACCTCACCCCCCTCCCCGGATCAGTCCCTCACCCTGATCACTGTGTTGTTATTAGTAGCATTATGAGGCCTTTGGATCCCCCGCTTTGTGAATCAGAAGCTTTCGTGGTCTTTTCCTCTTCCTCTCATCCTCACACCCAACCAGATCCCTTCTACACACGGACCGAACGGTCACAGGCAGTTGGTGACCAGGCCCAGTGACTCCACATGTGATGTTTACATAACCTGACTGTTGCCTGGGCCATGCTGTCCTACTGTCTGCTGTCTCTCTGTTCACCACTCCTGGTGCCTCACCTCCAGCCCAGTCGCCTTCCATCTACCAGTACTGGCCCGGCACATTGGCTGACCCAGAAAAAGAGGCCGTCCCAATTAGCAGCTGATCTGATGAGGTGCAGCAAATAGAACGACTGAATGTTAGAGAACTTGATGTCTATTCAGAAAGCATCCTTCATGGCTTTGCAAATAGGCAAAAATGTCAAGTCAGCTCTCCTCCGAAGCCATTTGGAGACATTTGCAACAATGAATGCATGATTAAGTTTATTGTTTAGTAAACAGTCTGCACACATTAGCCAAGGAAGAGTTATGGCGGCTGTTTACAAATAATTGCAATTGAATTAGGAAGACTGCGATGCAAAAGCAGTGCAAATAACTTGCCAATTCCATAAAGTGTTTTGCAAACAGATTCTGGGAGAAAATAGAATGAGAAAAGCAGGAAACCCAGAAAGGGATGTTTTCCGAGTCTGCTCTGCAGCTAAAGAGAGGGGATGCCCTGCGCTTTACCAGCCGGAGAGAGAGCTCGTGTGATGTTTATTTGCGCTTTGCCTTGGAGACAGAACTTGGCACCGACTCCAGAGCAGGCAGAAAAGGGGCATGGTTTGTCTGTTAACAAGTTCGATCTCACGGGAGCGGCAGGATGATTTTAAGATAGAATGGATGTGTTTGGAGCGAGGGTGGTGGTGAGGAGGGATCGTAGCTTATGGAAATGCAAACCTCTCAGCAGGCAGTGTGTAGCCCAGCTCCAAGATCGACCCGGCCCGGAGTCGGACAACCAGGGCACAGCTTCACTGTGTCTAACCAGAGATACTTCTTTTTCCTTTTTTAAGTCATTATTTTTAGAGAAAAGGGCAGGGAGGGAGGAAAAAAGGGAGGGAAGCATCAATGTATGGTTGCCTTTCACCTGCCTCCAGCTACAGACCTGGCTGGAGACCTGGCTTGCAACCTGGTTATGTGACCTGGCTGGGAATCAAACCAGCGACCTTTGGGTTCGCCAGCTGGTGCCAGTCCGCTGAGCCACCGGTCAGAGCCCAGAGATATTTCTTTACTAACCACATATTATATAGTATTCTTAATGTAGTAGCTATTTCATTAAGCATATGACAGAACATATTAAATAAAATTATATATATATAGTTATGTACATGTATGCATAGTGTATGTATATATCATATGTAATATGCATATAATAGCATGCTATTTAGCAATACACAATAATAAATGTAATATGCAGCATTTCAATATCAGGGTCATCTCTCCTATGCCAATGGGAAAAAACATTTATAAAGGTTAGCCATATCGCTTGCCTTCACCAAGCTGTTCTATTCATTTCTTATCCCTGATTTTCAAATCAAAGATAGAAATGCAACTATAAGCATATTGAAATGAACCTAGAAATCCAATAAAGAAATCCTTATGCAGTGCTTAAATTGTACAGTTGCTCACTAGAACTGTTTAGGTAAGGATCCTTCGGCCATTTTAATATAGTTTTTACCTTTCAAAGAAGGAAAGCACAGAGAGCACGCGTAGAACATGGGGCCATGACGCAGTGAGAGGTTGTCTGGGTAAGGGGTGCCCGCCAGGGTTTCATGGTCACAGGTTGGCTCATTGTCTCAAACACATCCTGAACCTGTGGCTTTCCTCTTCTAACCACACCCTTCATCATGTGATATTGATTTTGTAACTATCCAATGACATCCTCAGATTCAAAAATGCACTTTGGAGAGAATAGATTATCTAACGCAAGCACGTGAGTTTGACCCCACATAGCAAGGGATGGGACAGCTGGTTCACAAGCAGAGACCCCTGTCTTTTCTGAAAGAATCCAGGATCAGTCACATATCAGGAAGAATTTGAAGCAGTCTGTAGTATGGGTCAAGAACTTACATCTCCATCCCTGCTCCATAAGGATGGAGTCTACAAAAGAAGCGAAAGTTGTGGATTTACCACAAACAGGCTTTACGTCCCCAGATCTGCACAATAGCCGAGGCTGGGGTAACGGGGCCCATCTATCATAATGGAGCACTTCTTTGCACTGAAACCAAATACCAAAAATTTGCCTGTCTCTTCCAAAGCCAACTTATGTTTGAGCAGGGCCTGCCTCATTTGCACATTCAAAAGTTTTCATTGTCTAATGCCATAGCGATTTGGAGGGAGATAGATCACACCCAGAAACAGGGCCCCTGGGGTCGAATCATTTGCAGCATTTTCATTGCAAAGCAATTCTGCAGCTCAGAGGTTGGCACAATAGGAAGCGTCTGAGTTGGAAACTAAATGAAAGAGAACATTAGGTTACAAGGAGCCGAGCGCTATCTTTCCCTTTCACTCTTCACTCCTGTGTCCCTGAAAAGAGGCAGCATTTTCTCCCTGCAACTTGCAGAAGAGAAAGATGCCTACTTTCAACACTTGTTGATCCCATTAACAGGGGAGATTGACAAGAAGTAGACAATTATATCTGACATGAATATGGGTATGGAGGGGATTGTTGAAATGGAGACCCTTGCTAATGGAAGAAGGTGACCCCAGCCTTTTGACAGATGTCAAGTAGATTGGAGTCCAGTGAAGTTATAACCATTTAATCTGCATCACAAGAGAAGACAAATTGTATGACTGATAACCTCTTTTTTTCCTTATAATTTTTTACTCGGCAGTATAGGAAGCGATAGGATTCTCAACTTGCTAATGTAGGTCAGTTTTATCCGTCCAGAGTTTCGTTGGCATGGGAGCTTTTGTTAGTTGGTGGCCTCTTCCCTGGGTCAAGGAAGAAAAGAAGTAAACGAAAGAGAAATGAACAAAGAAATGGTATAAATCAATACAGGAATCACAACTCTTCAATGAGATGTTGACCTCAGTTACAGGAATGCAATTTCTGCTTCTGTCTGAGAGGCATTACTGACTTATTTAATGCATTATATGAAAGTAAGGTAAGGATGACAAATGCACTTGAATTCCATTTGCTGCTAAAATATAATGGAGACAGAAATGTTTTTTATTCCAAAATAATCTTTTATCCCTTTGAGGTGTGTGTGTGTGTGTGTGTGTGTGTGTGTGTGTTCCAAGTAAAAATTGTTTTAAAAAATAGGCCCTTTGTTTCTCTAGTACTGTATTAGTCTAGGCAAAGAGGCACCCTTTGAATTATCTTTTATTATTTTCTTTGCCTAGAGAAGAAGGGTCTCCAAAAACCACCCTCTACCCCATGTGTAGAGCTGTCGAGTCCTATTCAAGGCCAATTCAATTTGGTAAAACTTGAAATGTGCCTTCAGTAGAAGAAATTTTCTAACATGAAAATTTGATCACACTCCAAAGTGGAAATGCATAGGGAGTCCCATCCACAATGGCAAGTAGTTTTCCCTTAAGGTTTCAAAGGAGTTGACGGTGAGAGTCACAGAGAAAGCCAGTGTCACTCTGGAGAGCATGAATTTGGCCTGGTGAAGGCAGAGAGCTGCTGGCAATCCCATACCATCAAACAAGCTATAGGGCCTTGTCGTCCACTATTTCCTGGGAACCAGGTTTCCTGGTGCTCTTGCTGCTAGGTGGGCAGACAGGATTTGACCTCAGGTAGCTTACAGTCTAGGGGTTCATTCCCAGGCATATGCTTACAATGCAATGTGATCGCAGGTGGAGGTGGTGTAGGAGGAGCCGGTAGTACTGACAAGGTTTGAATGTTCTCCACCGAACAAAAGCATCCTTTGGACGCTCAGCAGTGAGCCACGTGGGGGACACCATAGGCAGGCACCCAGGAATACAAAACCAGTACTTTGAGGGGAGGGCTGAACTTAGTGTTTTCAATAACGTTTCCTCTGGAATTCCATATGTCTCCCCAGCTCCAATAAAATGAAATGTATTGATACGGATTCATAATCTAACATATACTAAGCATCGGGCCCTCATACATCATTTTTCCCAGAAATACATCTGCCATACATGGGATCGATGCATGTGTGCAGGCCTCATGTTGGGAGAAGTCATGAGACGGTTGCTCCTGTCTTAGCCAACCAGCTCAGCAGTGACTGTGGTCGGAGCGGCATTTATTCAGGAGATTGTCTCCATGGCTTTCGTATGCTCCCTCGCCACATTTTATCATATGGAATCAGAGATGTTTTTAGAACTTAAATTAGACTGTTCCTAGAGTGGAAAAAGACGCAACGTGGATTGTATATTAAGTGTCAAGTTATTCCCAAGGCTCATTACATAATGCTCAAAATAGCCGTTAGAAATGAGGGGTCTCTGGTTGGGATTTTTTTTTTCCCCTGGAAACCGAGACATTGGATTTGGAACCTGTGTTAGCTGGTTGTGGTAGTGTCTGTGAATGAAAGGTGAAGTCTACTTAAAAATCTTTCTGAGGGTTCGGTCAGTCAGAAAGGACTTGAAAAGGGCGGCACGTGCACGCGTTGCTGGTGGGCGCGGCAGGACGGTGCGTGATGTGGCACCACCCCCTTCTCGGAGCGTCAGGTCGGTCCGCTGCCAAATGAGATCTTATCACGATGAACAGGCTGTTATGGCAGTAAGAGGTAGATGTAATGTGTTTTGTAAACTCTAAAGGGACATAATGTTAACATTAGTTTATACGCCTGTCCATACACTACCTTACTAGTATCCCAATATAAAACAATAAATCTGTACCTCGTCTTCAGTCACCAACATCTTTCCCAGATTCCTAGTGCACATCATTTACACATAAGGATAATGGCAAACATCCCTACAGATGGTCTGTACATTGGAGCCCGCTCTGTTCAAAGTAGAATCATGTCTTCGTTCTTAATATGCCCACCTGATGCTAAGCCATGGTTAGGGACACATGAGCATGTGCTGATGACAGTGTGACAGGGCCTCGTTTGGCCTTAAAGTCGGGGGTCAAGAGCAAGGCTGATGATGAAGGGACAGAAGCCCACCTAACACTAAACCACGGTCTCCCTAGCACCGTACTTTCCGTAGAGCAGTTCGGGTTCCGGGACCGCTTCCCACCGGCAGCAACTTGAAGTAACTCTCCCAAAGCCAACCACCTGTAGTGCTTACATGCAGGCAGGTAGGCGATGCTCCAAGGCCCCTGTAGGACACGCTGCTCCAGAGGGTGCAGAAGCGTCAGAATTGAGGTGCAGCAGACACTTCCCTGGGAAAGCAGAACTCACCCTGAAGCCCCCCATGTACAAATTATAGTCGCCATTGAAACCATCATCACAGTATTTGAAGTTGCTAAAACATATTGCTTGAGCTATAAAACATTCTAAACTAGCATTCCAAATGTCTCGCCTCCAGCAAGCACTTAAATTAAAGTTTCAGACAGCTGGCACTGGAATCGTAATAACAGTTTTCCACAAAGGGATTGGCTAAACATGATTATTGTTTTTGATAATTTATTGTCAACAGGCATTATTGTGCCCTGATCCCGACAACTTGGCTTTCTTGCTTCTCTATTGTCAACAGGTGATGACGAGGTCTGGCCAGGGTTACAGAGAAGGAACATGCAAGGCCCTGGTCCTGAATAGATCACACACACACACACACACACACACACACACCACCACTGCCACCACCGCCACCACAGAGCACAGGGTGGTGTTCATTTCCATAACCAGATCATCTTTACTGTCTCCTTCCTATGAATTGCTTTATTTGCAAAGGCAGAGAACCTCAAGGTAGTATCCTGTGCACCTTTATTACAAAAGCAGAAAGGTGGGGGAGATTGAATAATAAACACAATCTGTGTATATTCTCTAAGGGTGTCTGTGGAATAGCTAATTTCCCAGGCCTCCTTTTGTGGAATAGATAAAAGCAGGAAAATGCCACATTATTTTCTTTGTCCTTCCAAGTCTGTACATCACACTGGTAGCCTTGTGCCCATTTAGTCACATAGGGTGCTGGTTCTTCCAAGAGGCGGGCCGTGCTAACGATAGCTATTTGCCCTTTACCCAGTACTTTGCAGCTCCACTAACACATTTTCAAGTATAACAGATTCTCTGTTTACTCCAACTGGGACCACTTTGAAAGACTCAAAGTGGACTCGTTCACAGATCCCCTAACAAAACTAGAAACATAAAATTACAGCTCTAATATTAGCTATTGAGTCCAACAATCCTACCAGCAAATTTTGCTCTCAGTCTTTGTGAACTGTTGGAAATAGTGTGGTAACATGTTTACCCTTTTAATGACCAAGTATCCACTTTGGGTTTGCCATATGAGTGCAACAGGTTTTTCTGGTTTGTGTCTTTTCTGTGCACAAAACACACACACGCACACACACGCACACGGAGTCAGAAACAGTACACTTGGATCAGTCAAGAGGGAGATAAAAGGACACATTTGAGTACCTTTAATTTTTCTTTTTTTCTGAACATGACTTTCCATTGACTTTAATTAAGATTTCATTAAACCCTGAGTTTGGAAAGCTTTTAATTGAGAGAAAATTTGCTTATAGGGCTTTTTTTTTTTTTTTTTTTTTTTCCGGTCTGCAGAGAGAATCACTATAATATATGGCTTTTCCAACTTTATAGTCAAATTCAACTTTGTTCTACCTTTGCAGAAATTGGTTATAGATCCACTCTTAAGAAATGAGCCGTGCCACAATAATGATTTTTATCTCATCATAAAGTGGTACAAAGTTGGCTCCGGGACACTTTATAAGTATAGTGCCTGCTGACAAATCAATCCAATTAGCCAAGGTGAAGGGTTATAATTGGGGTTAAGTAGAATTTAACTGGCCATTGCTTATCAAACCCTCCCTCACCTTCCCTAGAGCACAGTCCCTCCAGTCAGTCAAGCAGTGGCGCCTGGTCCCCTGGTCAAACCAAAGCCTGACTTCAGAAATCCCTTCCCAGGGTGTGGGGGAGAGCCACTTTCCCCAAGCCATGACAACAAAGGAACGTAGTGGTTTCTATTTCCCTGCTGTTTGGGAGAGCGCCTCCCCCCACCCCACTCTGCACGCCCCTACTACCGAGAGTATTTTTATATAGTTCAAGTCCCTATTGGTCTGCAGTTTGCAGTGAGGTTTAAAAAGTAATACATCTTTTCTTAGATGTACCCCAGTTTCTACTTTTTAATAGACATGATAATGAGCTTCTGGGTCTTCATTTCCCAGTGTGCAGAGAGCTCGAATAAATCTTCGATTGTTCACAACCCAGGAGAAGGTTCCGGAGTACTGGGGTCCACAGAAGCCTCTCTAAACAACTATTGTTTTAAGTGTTTTGTTTTGTTTTTTTTATGTTGGATTTTTCTGGTGCCATTGAATTTTTTTCCCAATATATTCGGTGGCCTCTACTTATAATGAGCTGAGACAGAGTGGAATGCCTTTCTCAATGAGTTCAAATGAATGAAAATTCCCAACTATTTCAGAGTGTCTGAATATGCTGGCTGTAATATTGGCCGTAGAAAAGGTTTCTTGGCAGGTAGAAGGGGGAAACACAAAACAAACAATAACAACCACCCCCCAAAAAGAAAACTTTAAAAACTTTGCACTAGGTCTTTACTAAAACAAGTTTGTGTTTTGTTTTCCTAGATTTCAGATTTTTAGCAGATGTGTCACTTTTGTGCATGCCAATGGGAAATATGGTTGGCCACTCTGAAGACTGTTTTGTTGCCTTTGAAGACTGATAGATCTACATCTGTCATAATAGAATTCTTTGTTAACAAGACGCTTCCCAAAAATTAAAAAATAAGGCTAACTCAGGGGTCTATCTAAAAATTTTTAAATAGGCAATTATATATTTATTTCAACTTTTAAAAAATTTAAAACATTCCCTCTGGGCAATTTTTGTTTTTAGGATAAAAATCCTGATACTGCAAAGACCTAATATTGCCAGGTTTTTAATACATTTAATGGGAAAATGTACTTCCTTTCTTCCTTTTTTTTTTTTTTTTTTTTTTAATTGATGGGGGGAGCGGAATAATGGCACTAGGAATACATTTTGATATGACTACAGGTTATGCTTAAAAGAACTTATATTACATTGAGCATTTTTGGTTTTTATAGCTGAGGTCCTTGATAATGCTTCCACTTTCCACTAATTCTAAAACAATCTATTGGAAATTATCTTCCTACAAGTATAACTCTATCTATTTTCCTAGTCAGCAGAATCTGGTAGGAGGTTGAGATATATTTTAGTTTACCTTTTTTTTTTTTTTTTTTTTTTAAATGTCCTTATTTTTAAAAAGAAGAAGACAAAGAAGATGGTGTCTAGAGCCCATCCCCAAAGCTTTAACCAATTGACTATGATTGAATAGTTTTTCTTATTACTGCTCACTGGGATGTTATGAAATGCACATTTCATTTTTATCCAGGACCTGGGGATATGGGGCAACAGAGGAATATTACTTGAAAATCGGCACACCACGGCCTATAGAAAACCGCGCACCAAGGCTGTGGAAGAGTTATAATTTTAATTCTTTTTCCAATGACAAGGTGTTCCAAAGTTAAATTATCATTATCTGTTAAACCAAACAGCACTGTGGCACTTCTAGGAGGACACTGCGGCTTATTCTAATTGGTAGGATCGGAAGATTCCTAGGCTGAACCTCACATCTAAGCATTTCCAAATTAATAGGGTTATTGAAGGGAAGCGCTGTATCTGCAGTGCGTTTGGGCTGAACTGAGGACCTGGTGCCACACATCTTCAGGCAGCAAGCTGTCACTATGATTATTACTGCCGCTCCAGTCGCCAGAGAGAAGCACCTGCTCTCTCTCTCTGGCTTCTCCACTTAATCCCTTGCCACCAATTGATTCCTGGAAAACAGTAATGACCAGACAAAGATGCGAGCTTTTACGATATCAAAGAAGGATGCATGTGGCATTGGTCAAGGGAAGGGCCATGCTTGCAGAATCCCAAAGGTTGAGAGGCACTGATGCCCAGCTGAAATGAAGCTGAACTCGGTTGTGTAACGTCCTACCACTGGACAGAATCTGTGGCAACTCTGTTTTTTGGTGTTTCACCGGCAATATTTTCTGTTTATAAAATCTGTGTCAATAGTAGGGTTTGATTATATAACTCATACAGGGATTCTGGGCTTGTTGGTTTGTTAGCAATATTTTTCTCGTTTGGCCCAAAAGGAAGAAATCAAAGAGACAGTTGGTTTTACCACAGATGATACAATGGGGATTAAATCTATTTTAATCCCTACGTAAGCTTTAAGCATACATAGATTCAGAACTGAGGGGAGGAAAATCACAAAAGTTCAGAATAATAGTAAAATCAAAACTGCAAATTTATTTTGTATACATGATTTAGAAGTTTATACTTCTAGTATATCATATGTCTTTTTCTCGAAGGAAAATTAGTGATGAAACAGATCAAATAAACTGGCAAATTTTTCAAAGTGAAAAACTGGGAATCTATTTTTATGGTTCCCAAAATAACAACAAGCATTTTTCTTCTCAATCACTTTTTACTGCCAGTACACACACACACACACAAAAGTATATAAAGCCAAGCAAGGATTGGACACCTTTTTTAATGCATCTTAGAAAAGGATTTGATATTTGAAGTAGTGGCCAACATGTAAATATTGAGAGAGTTCAAATAAAAATAGGCAATTTTTAAAAGTTTTTCATGAAAAATTCAGACCTGGTGCCCATGGACCTTCATTTCTGCCTCTAAACAAAGGCACAGCGCAAGTGCTGCGCAGTTCTGGTGAGCGTGCTCTCCTTGCTGTTTTCCGCAGTCCCCACTTGGCCCACTCACCTCCCTTACGCTACCAGAGTGATCATCTTGACCTTCTGGGTGGCAGGCAACCTGTGACTTCTCTCAGCTCTCTATTCTTTGTCAGGAACCCTCTTTTTAGGCCTTGTCAACCCATCTGCTGTCTTGCATCTTTCATTTGCTGGTTTCTCCCCTGAGAACATTCCCAGATCATCCCCCACTCGGGAAGTCACCTCGCTCCAATCCACGTGACAAAACTCCCTTCTGTGTGTCATTTTCAATGGCTCTCAAGTGAGCCCTGTCCTATTTCATGCCCTGTTCACACTTTGATGCATAACCCCTTCAACAGAAACCTTTGGTATTAAAAAAATTAGCACTGGCTGAAATAAATGGATCAATAATTCTTACAATGACACTCCAAAAGACAGGTACTCAAACTGCCCCCCTTTGAGGTAGAAATTGGCCCCTACCCTCAGATATTAATAATAATTTGTTATGTTCTCCTTTAAATTTTTGTACACTTCAACCTTCTATATCCAATCTCCCTAAATAAGACAGAGTATTCCAAACTCAAGGTTCACTAGGATATCTCAAATGCTCTTTATAATTTTTTCCTGAATAGAAGGAAAATTGTATCATTCAATGTCATTTTTTTCTCTTGTATGTTTTATGTATGACTTAAAAACAATAACATGGCCGTGGTTGGTGGCTCCGTGGATAGGCTCCATCCTACATACCCAAAGGGGGCTGGTTTGATTCCCAGTCAGGGCACATAACCAGGTTGCCAGGCAGGTCTCCAGCCAGGTCAGTAGCTGGAGGCAGATGAAAGGCAACCATACATTGAAAAATAAATTTTTAATAATAATATGAATTAACCTCACAGATCATATACACAAAATTTTCAGGATACTCAGTTCTTTACCCAAAGATACTGGTATCTATGTCTATATCCTTAGGATCTGTATTAAGAATTTCACATTTCATGTTTCTGAACAAGGGCCATTAAAAATTTCCAAAAAAATAAGGACAATCTCCCAAAACACTGCCACTTATCATTTTGGGGACTTTGAACAATTTTCTTAGACACTATTATCCCATTCTACTGAAAAAAAGAAAAAAAGAAAAGAGAAAATAATTAGACACCCCCACCCCCACCCCGACACACACACACAGGGTTATTGTGAAGGTTGAAAAAAATACATTATCAAATTGGGTGATAAGTATATGGGGCAAACTCAATGAATGTCTGCCTCCTTCCACATTCCCAGCATTGGCTATAGATGCATTCAAAGAGCCCTTTTAGAAATCTTAATAAAATTGGTATCTTGACCCAAATCAGTATGAGTGTTCACTTTCGTTGCCACTGGCACATGAAAGGCTTGTCAAAGCAGAAGGAAGGAGAAGACAGGAATCCCCACAATGAGCCTTGGTGAGGCGATGTCTGGGTCCCAGAATGAGCAGGTACCATGGCTGGGCAGCTTTGTCACTGAGAAGAAAAAGGACCCCCCAAAATGTCTCCAGAAACCTATCTTAGACAGATTTTCCTCATAGCATCGATATTTCTTGGACCCTCCCACCTGGATTATTCAAAGGGCGTAGAAGAAATGAAAAGCCATACAAGTGGTCTTTTCCAAACATAGTTCATGTCCCTGCCAACATCCACTGGGATTGCTCCACTGATTCAGAGATTGTCAAAGGACCTTTGGTCTAGATTAATAGCCCAAATTAATTAATTAGCTTTAGTATCTCATTGCCTTCCTCTGTCTTCCCTACCCCCCTGCCCAGTTGCTTTCCTCTGAGTCTTTCCTTTCCCTCTGGAGGAATAATTTACTCGTCCTGGAAGGTTTGCCTTTCCCCCAAGAATTGTGCATATATGAGCTGTGAGGTTCTGCTAATTTACATTTCTATTTTGAAGTCATATATGAAATATACAGCTAGGAAAAAAAATTGATGTGGGATTTTACAATTATGTTCCTCTTATTCTGGGGGAAAATGCAAAAAAAAATTATGGGGAGATAACAGGGAGAAATCCCAATGCCCCCTGAATCAATTAGCCTTGGAGCAGTTTGAGGGACCGATGACAGAAGGTTGGTCAAGGTCCCCACACATGGAAGTGGGGCACAAGTAGAGTGAGTGAGTCGGCATTAGAGGTTTTCCCAAGATCACCATCTTGAGTCTTCCCCAGTCCAATCCTACAGCAGTAAGAGGGAGACAGGAAAGAATTTACCAGCTGTACCCATCAATTAATTACAGAGACGAAGGGTCTTCTGAAGTTTCAGAGAGGCATTCACGTTGTTTATGTTTCAAGTAAGCCTTCCTATGTAGGTAGAAATCTTCTGGGTGAGGCTGTAAGTTTTCATAAGAAGTAATTATTTAAAAAAAAAAAGAAAGAAAGAAAGAAAAGAAAAGAATTTTATCAGTTATGAGGGTTCACATGGAGAGCATAATAATGAAAAGAGAGGTGACTTTACATGCAGAAATTAGTAAGTATGGCTAGAAACTTTTCTTTCCTCCTTTTTCCCTGCATTTCTTCTCTGTCAGCTGATGTCTCCTTGTCCTGACAGAAAGGCCACTGAGCAGAAGACAGTCTCCATGAAAGCCGCTAACCCTGTGGTCTTTGCCGGTTAATCAGTATCTCCGTGGCTGACCGTTGTTTACAGAGAGAAGGGGCCCAAGATTCTTGAGCTGCAGTGGGGCGGCTGTGCAAGTCGGGCCCTCACTCCGCAGCAAGCCGCAGCCTCGATTTAATTAACTGCCTCTCCCTGCCCTGGTGTGACTTGCATGGCCGGAAAGGTGTTTCCCAAGGAAATCAGAATGGGGGGCAGAGCGGGAGAGAAGGAAAAAAGGTGAGTTCAGGAGGGCAATGGGACGGGGGTTAACAAGGCTGCTTAAGATCAAGAGCTGGAGTGCTAAGATGCTGCCAGACTTGAAAACTTTAATTTACTGTCACTGTTAGCCCCCTTTGAGGTTTATGGTGGTATTTATACACACAGCATCAATCACATGAAACAAGGAGGGGATTTATAGTTTGTTTTAAAGACTGCAAATGCAATGTAATGCAAATAGCTTGCCTCATGGGCATTTACGTTTAATGGGAAAATTACAGATGCAAAAGATTGGTAGAACAAATTTTAAATTGACTTTATTACATCTAGTGCTTTTCAGAGAATACTATTAAAAAAAAAGATATGGTAATGGAGTTTTACACTGTAGCCTGACAACTTAAATTCCATTTAACTGACTTTTTTTTTCCTTTTCTTTCTCTCTTCTCTCTCTCTCTCTTCACCCCCCCACCCCCATCTTTCTACATACATTACTCTGACAATAAGTTTGGCTGAAAATTCCCCTAATAAACTGACTAGAAGTTTGATTTTTCTTTATTTCATAAGAGTTTTTCCTAGGTCCAGCCAAATAACAGCTCCATATGATGTATATTCATAAAAAAGTATATCATGGTTACATATGGGTTTTTAACATGTGCCATAAAATGCCTACTTTGTATATTAATATGTGAATGCCTTTAGTGAGGGATTTAGAGTTTTTGAATAGATCAGTTCTCTCATCCTCATTTTCCTTAAAATACACGTGAGTATGCACACCTGCACATCCCAAGGGATAAGTGGTTCTTTTGAGTTGCAGCATTTTTGGTAAAACTCCTTTCCTGAAATCACCAAAAGTTATCCCATGAAGGCTGTTGAGTTGTCCGCGTGGGATGAGCTGGTGGCTTCAGCATGTACGCAGGTCAATGCCTGATGCACAAAGCTGACATTTAAATGGGTGCCACTTGATCAAGGGAAAGGCAGGGCTAGGCAGGCAGGACAGGGAGCCTTGCTTGTGCAGGTGACTGCAGAAGCTCCGCCCTCACATGCCCAGATTCGCAGTCTTCTCCTCAGTCAGTGAAGGACGTTTCCATGAAGAGTGCGGCCAGCACCCGTTGAATTGCATCTGTGCTGCATTCCAAAGGATTTTTCTCATGTGCCTGTGTTCTCTTCCTGACTTCTTTCATAAAGGACTGGGGGTGGCTCAGTGGGACACATAGGCTTGTAAATACAAGAATTGGGGGATTATATTCTGTTTTCTAATTTCATAACTTCATTCCACAAACCACTAATTTCACACATATGTATATTGCTCATGTATATACCAATATTCACCTTCAGTAAAAATAATTACTGAGACACATATGACTTGTAGAATTTTCCCTTCTTTGTACCCATTTGTCTATATCATTTAAAAAAATGAAATATCACGGTTTTCAAAAAATTCATACTTTTCTAAGAATGACAAGGAAGTCCCGATAGGCCCATGTCTGTACTTAACCTCCAAATGCTAATGCATGGAGACAGATACACTAAGGCTGGGTTTCATGGTGTATAACCAATCACAAGATTCCAAATAACAGTGGCGAAAAGGAGAAATGGATCTCTCCCATTTTAGGCAGATGCGGTGGCCCTCTTCCACAGGGTTCAGTAAAACTTACTCTCTGTCTCTGCTTTTCACTCAAGAGTTTCATTCTAAAAGCTGCTTTGCTGTCCATGATGGCAGTTCCACTTTTGTCTATGTCTTCATTTTAACCAGAAGGGTGGAAAAAAAGACAAGAGAGGTCCCACCCCCTACAGTCTCTGCTTCTAAAACAATCAGGAATTTCATATTCTCACCACTACTTTCATTGGCCAGAAGCTGGTCACGTAGCCACACTTAGCCTAATAGGAGACTAAAAGTATATTCTTATTTTCCCTGACAGCTGTACGCCCAATAAAGTTGAGGGATTCTGTGCTAAAGTAACAATTATCAAGGGAAAAATGGCAGTATATATACAGCATATAACAGCAATGTATAGCAGACTTAACAAGACTATTCCTATTCATATTTTGACTGGAACGAATCCTTACACTCAGAAGAGTTGGATGATAATCTGTGTCTATTGATAAGATGATCAGAAGGAACAATTTAGTCATGTGATGATCAGATCATCAACTGTATAATTGTCCCTCTATTCATGAGACTAGCATTTTCATTTTTAGCATTAGTGGTATGCCGTGATCTGATTTTTTTTGGTTTCAGTTTGACAGGTACAGACATGGTTTCCAGATTTGCATCACTAACTACCTCGTAGTTTGTACCTGGGTGCAGTTGCTCAGATATTCAAAGCAAAACAGTATCACTGTATTTTTCCTGATTCACAAAATAATTGAGGAAGGTGCATATTCAGCCTCATAGTTCAAAATCAAAATTGCCTGAGTAGCTTCCAGTCTTGTACTCTTTTTTTGCAGAATTGATAAAGACCACAGCATTTGCCAGATACTGGGCTTACGGTACTTGTTTTATTTAATCCCAAGGGGTAGGTACCAGGTAAAAGGATGATTCTCTGTCTCTCTATTCACAGGTGAGACTCAGGGTCAGAGTAGTTAACACTACGCTAGTTACTATCAAGACCAGCATCATTGAATTAGAAGATCAGGCAGACTGACAGAAGATCAGGCAGTGAATGAATGATACCTAAAAATGCGCATTGGAACAGAAATTTAAAATAAGAACATGAAATATATGTTAACAGCAGTACTATAACTACCTTCAAATGGTCCAGGAGCCTTTAAAATGCAAAGGCAAGTGACCAAGTAAGGCTTAAACTTTTGAAGAGATCAGGACACAGATACACAGAAAACATAAGAAGACCACCTACAAGCCAAGGTGAGAGACCTCAAAAGCAACCAGTCCTACAGCTTCCTTGATCTTGGACTACTAGCTTCCAAAACCGTAAGACTATAAATTTCTGCTCCTGAAAGGTCTCCTGTGTAATGGCAGCCCTAGCAAACTAAAGCAAAGAATCTTAGACGATAAAAGGATGGTCTCTCTCAGGGGTCTTCATATAGTCACTTAATTCCATGAAGGTGGAAACATGCATAAATACGGATGTTGCACACTGTTGGCTAAAGGACTAGCATGTGCTTCTTATGTACAGAGCCTTAAACCAGTCTGCCAAGCTATTCAATTATTCCTACAGTCTCTTTATGCCTCGATGCCCATTTTCTTTACAAAGAAACCAAGTTGAAAGGTAGATGCTATCCCATCAGCTAGAGAACTCAAATCCATAAATATCTGTTCCCATACGTATTCATAGGATACTACATCAAAACTTACGCCTCAGTAAGAACTCTTAATTTCTGTCTGCCTCCATCCTTTGGATTTGCTTAGAACTAGTTGTAATCTTACAAGTTACATCCACTACGCCATGATCCACTTTCATACACATAGTAGAGTGGGTACACTTTTAGTAATCTATTTTATCTGACAGCAAACATGCTATGTATTTATTTAAATTTTGCAGGGGAAAGCTGTTAGGTAATTACAACCTATAAAACAACTGTTTAGTTGATTTTGTTATTTTTAATTTTATGTATCCTTGACTTGGTAAAAATATCTGGTGTCTTACTGTTAGGTTAGTCATCTGACACCAGTTTATTTGGTTTTCTTTTTCTTTTTCTTTTTCTTTTTTTGTTTTGTTTTTCTTTTTTATTAATAATCATATCCTTTCATGGCAGTTTGGGTTCCTTAACAGACTGCCATTATGTGTGCCTCTTGCATTTGGCATCAGAAGTTGTCAGCCCGCATTGCAGCAGTATTTTGAAACTAATTCTAAGAGGCATTGCTCCACGCTTCTTGACCACAGGCTAAAGTCCTGCTCTCATCTGGAACTGGCCAGCTAGAGCTGGAGGCCAAATCTGGCTTGAATTTATCCAGAGAGTGGCCTTAGTGTTCACATTTCAACACTGAATGGGCTATTGAATTCTACTACCCACAAACTCTTTCTGTCTTGAAATTTGACTGTCTCCCATAAAGAAATTTGTAGATTTCTTTATTAACTTGTTAACATCTTTGTAATGGATCGCCATTGGGTGTTTTCTCTTGAACATTTTTAATGATACGCATTGAATAGGGATAAAGGCATGAGAGACTGGTACATGCCTGAGGAAAGAATAATGTAAACAATTTTTGTATGCTTTGGAGGTGGCCAGTCTAATTTTGGGACATGAATCTAGTCCAGGTTACACATATACAAGTTGACTCAATTTTAAGTCCAGTTGTGGGTAGGCCAGAATGCTTTTGACATCACTTGCATGTATGAAGACCTTTCTCTTCTGCAGAGTTTCTTTGGGACATTTCAGCCCTTATAGATCTTTTCCTATCAATATGACCATTGAAATTATAGTTGTAATTGAGTACTTAGTGTATGAATGCTCTCTGATTGCTTCCTATACACATTCTGTCTTCCCTGATTGGCAGGAAGATGTTTAAGGTCAGGGAAATATGTGTTAGGTTCCTCTGGGCAGTCAAAGCAATTTGGAAAAGAGATGGCAGTTTCTTATGAAGTTAAACATATGCTTACCATGTGGCCCTGCAATTCCACTCCTAGATATTTACCCAAGAGGAATGAAAGCACATTGTACACAAAGACTTGCACAGGAATGTTCATGGCAGCTCCATGTGTGATAGCTAAAAGCGACCCAAACTTCCATCAACAAGTGAATAGATAGATTAGGTTGCACTGTAATCATACAATGAGATACTGCTCAGCAGCCAGAAGGAATGAGCTATCAACAAAGGCAACAACATAGAAGAGTCTCAAAACTCACTATGCTGACTTAAAGATACCAGATCCAGAAGAGGACATGCTACATGATACCACTTACAAAAGATTCTAGGGAGGTACATGGTTGGAGTTGGGTTGGGGGTGATTGAAATGTCTGGATTGTTCACATTGCTCCCAGCACATCAAACTGGACACTTGAACTGAATGCATCTTATATGGCAATCATACCTGTTAATGAAACAGTCTATGAGGTGACAGCTTTCTTGACCCTAACCTTCTATATGCTCAATAATTTATAATATAATAAGTTTTTTAAATATTCTGTCTCCCAGAAGGATTCCCAACAGCTCCTCGTCTTTGGCTTACCCTCTGGTTTCTAAGTAAACTGGACCTCCAGTTGGTGAATTAAAATGACAAGCCAATCATTCCCATTTTGCAATATTAGCAGAGAAACACCTGCTTTCTGTGTCCAGCTTAGCTGCTTTTAAATTTAAATTAATGCTTAAAAACATCTAAGTGAAATAAAAGCCAATGTATGAAGAGGAAAAGTCATCAGAATCAGATACAAAGAGAATGATAGGAAAAAGAGGGGCGGGAGGGAGGGAAGGAAAGAAGGAGAGGAAAAAAGAAGGAAGGGAGGACAAAGGAAGGAAGAAGTGGAGCAGCATTTGATAAGTCAGACAATGATCAGGCAAATCAAACAGGGAAGCTTTTGTCTAGAACAATTCTGTGTGACTAGCTTAAGGCTCTACTTTGCTGTCATTGTTTATCTGGAAACTTTTACGATGACAGTGGTCAGAAGCCAGTGAAAGGACCCAATTGCTCTTTGGAGATGTGCAGAATTACCAACTATTTTCTTTAAAGTTTACTACTTCATGGAGAGTGGGCAGCCAGATTACTTTGGGGTTTTCTTTACCCTTTCCGGCCTGTATCATTATGTCTTTTCAAAATCCAATAGGGAAGCATTTATGGGCATGTCACTTTTAACTTTTAAAAAAGTCAAGTGTTTTACATACTATTTATCAGTGACAGTCAAGGCCCATGGTAACCTGCAAGTCGTGCACTCGGTCGTCATTTGGTTTTTGCGCAGAACAGAGACTAATGGCAACTTCTCCTAGACCTGGGAAATGTCCGCGAGGTTCACCGCACAGCCCGAAGAGGCCATAAGGAACAAGTTAACGTGGGGGTGGGGCGGGGTGAGCGCTCTTGATAGACAGGTCAGAATTAAGTTTCTTGTAATAGCCAAGTCCCTTGTCTGACAGCCACGCCAGGTCCCTGCGTCCGTCACACCTCAGCTCGGGCGAGGCCTGTGAGTGTCATAAAGCAAACCTGGGGGATGTCTTGAGGCAATTAGAAGATCAAACGCCCGGAGAGGTGAGCGGCTCTGGCCGGCTCTGCGATTGAAACATAGGCCGTAAAGTTCTGGAAATGAAGCTTTCTCGGCTATCAAGCCAATGATTGCCACATGCCAAAACACAAACCAGATTGCATAATGAGTAGGTTTTTCATAATTTCCTCAAATTAGGTTTTTATTAATGCCTGTCAACAGCAAATGATAGGCATGTGTTGCATTAGCGGCTGCCGTGCCCGCCCCGACCCGCCAGCCGATCTCAGGCCGGCAGTGAGCCCAGGGCCCGCGAACAGCCGGCAACAAAGGGTTGAGTCCGCATGTCACCAGTCGTGGTGAAAAATTGTTGTTGACGTTGGTTTTAAGGAAATTAAATGGATTTTCACCCCAAAATGGATGCCCTCACTGGTCGCCCTTGTTTGTAGACAGCGTGGTTCAGGGCAGGGCGCCTGGCTCCTTTCCCCAGGTATTCCAAGGGTCCTGGTCTGTTCAAGTCCCACCCTCCCTGGGCTTCTCACACGTAATCACGGGAGACTTGTTGCCTCCAGAGGGGGGTCCTGATGATGTGGTTGGATTCGAGGAGCCTCCTGGTGGGCTTCTCGGGAGGAGAGCCAGGTGCAGCCGTTTGTAAACAAGGTGTCAGTGAGGCAGCAACCAAGCCCGGTGGATGACTTTCTCTTCATGCAAAACGCAGTGGATGAGAGACAAAGATACTGAAAGTTACTAAAAGCTGAACACTTTGTTTTTTTATTAATAACATACATTTAAAGCCCATACCAACTGGAAACATTTTCGTTCAGGGCAGTAGTTTCTGGCAGCTAGGACAGCGGGAGGGATGGAAGAGGCCAGGCAGGCCTTTGGATGAGGGGATCCTGGTGGTAGGTGTGGGGCCGGAAGACTGGACAGTGGGAGAAAAACTTGCATGGGCATCAGAGTAAGGAAGGACGATTGAATACCATGACTCAAAAGTGAATTCCTAAATGTCCCCTGTCATGGTGGTGACAGGAGTTTTAGCTGATTTGAAAGGAAGACATCTGTGTCAGCTCCTTATTGTAACAACATATGACAGGCTGGGTAGTTAAAACAACAGGCATTTGGTTCTCCCGGCTCTGGAGGCTGTGAGGTCCGAGGCCAAGGTGCTGGCCCGTCAGCTTTCTGGTGAGGACTTCCTGGCCTGCAACAGTCCGCATTCTCACCGGGTCCTCCCGTGGCGGAGGGAGTGATCTGGGGTCTCCTTGTCTTCTTAAAAAGGGGTCGGATTCCCTCACAGGCCTCCACTCTGATGACCTTGTTTGGTCCCCATCTGCTAATCCAGTCACTTTGGGCATGAAGGCTGCACGTGGGACCTTTGGAGAGACACAGCCGTGCAATCCACACGAATGCCTTCCATGGAGGAGGTGGAAACAGGAAAAGGCCACTGGGAAGTCAATGTAATCATTAAAAAGAGAGGTTTTTTAAAAAGGCAAAACATGGATTGCAGTGGTGGTGTAAAATTGCAGGGAAAAGATCATGCGACAATTTTAAAGAATTATGGGATGGAGTAATTTGCTAGCAACAAGGAATTATGCATAGAGATGGGTTACAAATAACCAAGACATTGAACCTGAGAATGAGGTAATTGTAACATTTTCTTGCTGGTTTTGTTTTGCTTTTTATACAAATGGAAATGGAATGCTTTGTTAAAGAGAAATTCCATTTTGGCAAATACAGTATTTTAAGCACAGAACGTAGCTTTGTGAGAGGTCCCACCACGTTAGGGTGTATTTTGCAAAGGAACCTGGAACACAAGGAAGCTTTCCCAGCGTATCTATCTGTCTACGTGTTTCTACACGTTTTATCTACGTGTCTGTGATAAACCACACCATTCCACTGAGTGGACGTGATGGAGTTGCGTAAGCGTTCAGATGGGATCCAGCCATTCAAGGAGATCTCTGCAGGGGCCTTGAACAGAAGCTGGTTAAACTCTAAAGCTCTAAAAGATGTAAAGAAGCAGAGAAGGCTTGTCTCCAGAGAGAAAACTTGCACCTCGGTGGGGAAATGAAGCAGATGCTTGGAGGCGGTCCTCGGTGGTGCGCGTTCGCATGAGCCAGTGAGAAGGAGTCCACCCTGGTCTCTTCCTCTTTCCTAGCCACCTAGGTCGGTCCCTTTTTTCAGAATACTCCATCCCTCTCCACCTTTTCTCCTTCTCTTTCTCCATCTTCTTCCTCTTTGTTAAAATACTTTCCATCTGTTTCTGTCCCTGGCAAGAAAAGAATCTGGGCTGAGACAAGGCCGTGCACAAGCCACATTTGACAGGTCACCAGCTCACGAGGCTGAATAGGGAGGGGGACAGCCCAGAAAGAGAACGTAAGAGCACATGTGAGAATGGATAACGGTTCCAAGTTAGCCAAGACCGTAGACAAAATAAACCAAGGAGAAGTTGGGCTGGAGGAAGCCAGCGCAGCGGCAACCAGCGCAGAGGCTGGGGCAGGTTCCAGTGGGGAAAGCCTGTCACTGCGGTGAACTTGATGTGATCACATATTCCTTCTGCTTCCTGGTGCTGGTGAGACACACGTACAGCTCCTGAAGGGCAGGTGTATCCCCCAAGCAGTGCAGAGTCCCCCATGTTGGCATGAGTCCCCACTTCTCCATCAAAGCAGAATCCTTAAAAGCTTTGCTGGCCTGGCAGCTGGCTTCCACCTCTTTCCCAGCCAGTGTCTGCATGTCGCATTGTTATTCAGGGAATAATTTCTTATAGGTCCTTATTTCCCTCAGCCCCGCTTTGCCTTCCACGTTGCGACTCTCCATTAGCACCTCTTCGGACAGATAAAGGTAGAATCTGGAAATCCATCAGTCAGCCCTTCCAAACTTTGGCAGGAAACACGTTGTTGAAGGCATTGACTAACCAAGCTATTTATTCCCTGTTTTGCAGTAATACAGCAAATCATGAATTGGCTGAAATAGACATGACAACATCATTTAAAATATATAAAAGCCCATATTTGTATGTATTAAATAACTTCAATTCAATGCCAAATTTAATTTTTCCACACTGAATGAAGCTGGCATATTTTCAACCACCAGCTATTTGCATAAGCATATGTTTTCCTCACTGGGGAGCAGAAAAATTCAGAACTTACTGAAGGCAGGATTGGGGCAGCCTAACAGAACCAGTGTATTGATCGGTTAAGTGCTTGATGGTTAGTTGCTAAAGTGGAAAGGAAATACTAACATACCTCACTTGTACCAAACCGTCACCACTCAGTTTCATCCCACAAATTTTCAAATATTTTAAATTGCTGACATTTCCCAAGATGGATGAGTCAAGGTTAAATTTCAAGCCCCGGAAACAACTGTTAAAATGTATTCTCTCTAAAAAAGTAATTCTTTCCTATTTAAAAACAAGACCAAAAATTGTCGCAGGAAACCTTGCAAGTTTTGCAACGTTAAGCAAGTATTTATAACGATGGTCATAGCTCAGTGCCCATGGTCACAACTCTTCTCGTGGATGGAGGGTAATTCAGTTTGTTAATAAGTAAGTAAATTTGGGGAGAAGGAAGGAGAGAGATGGGTAATACGTTTTTAAGTGCCTGGGAGAAAATAGAGTGCCTTTTTAAATGAAGAAAGCATGGATGGCATTTGGAGTAATAACGAATTAGAATCAAGATGCAGGTAGTTGAGATGTTGGAGGAAATCAGCGAGTGTACAGAGTCTATGGCCTCTTTCTCTCCGTTAGAAACTAAAACTCGAGAAGCCTTTAAAAGTGCTGAAACAAACATCTTAACTTGGTTTAGTGGGAGACAAATTAGTTTCCAGGAAGGTTCCAGTTTTGAAATGCCTTTCCATTCTTTTCAAAGTTCACTTTAAACGTGTGCTCCTGGTCTTAGCGTCACCACTCTGCCATGATAGCCCTCCGGACAGACATGGCCCCAGGGACTTTCCTGGGGAATTCAACACCCCAATCAATTCAATTAAGAATGAAAAAAAAAAAACACTTAAAATTAAATTTAAAAAGTTGTTTTAGGGACACATGTATGTCTACCCGCACATACACCTATCAGTCATACAAAGATAAAATATTTATTTTAAAATAAGACTTTGAAAATGCAACCTGTTTATCTAATTTTTACCAAAGCGTGAGGAGAAACCTTTTATGCAACAGTAAAAATTAAAGCTTAAATAACACTTTCAACTTGGTTGTCTAACATCTTAAGTACACATCAGCTCTACAAATCGCTATTTCTGAGGACAGAATTATAACTGTTCCCCTCCCCCATTTCTGTCATGGTTAAAGTGAAACATAAAAAGCGCTCTAAACATAATAACTGAAATTCTTACATGTTAAACCATTTTAATATAAAGGCTAGCAATTCAAATCATTTTTACATGGCTACTTAGGTGTATCTTGCACTAAAATTATTTTATATATATTGTTATCAAATTGCAAGATTTAAATGTATAAAATAAGTATCTCAGTTATATTATCGATAAAAGAACTGCAGATATTTGAATAACTTCCGGTCAAGTGATCTGATCTGTTGCAAAATGGACTGCAGGCAACATTTAACTAATACTAAAGGAGCCAAGGTTTCAAAGATCATACACACACACACACACACAAACAGAGTAGAAGCAAGTTTCTTCCACTAGCACCATCCTTCTGTCCCATTTGCACAGGGTCATGTGTTTTTGCATAGGGGGCTACGTGTGGCCCACAGTCACCTGCCAGAGACCGCCTTCCTAAGAATCCCCAGAAAACATAACCCCCTGTGCACTACTGCCAGAAAGCTCATTCCGAGAGGATTCAACCCAAGCGTTTTCCTCTGGGGAAGCTGGCGCTGCAACTTGATCCCGTTGAGCCCCGTGTGGGGGCAGAAGATCTCCTTAGATGCTGAGCAGCTGGGCCTTAGAACAATAGTCACTGCTGTCTACAAACCATCATGTATTAAGTGGGTTTTATATGCAGAGCCTTTAGTCTGGGATAATATATGGTTTATTTTGACACAGGACTACATGGATGAGCAGCTCCCCACGGCAAACTTTGGAACAGGTTAAAAATAAAAAGCCTACCTCCTCCTTGGGTCTGGCGCCATGCTGGAAATGGGGCCTGCTTTGTCTTTCCTGTTTATTTCAGCCTGGAAAGGGGGTGGATTGCCCTAATTGACGACAGGAGATGGAGGCTGCAATAAATGAGCTGGACTAATGTCGCTCAGCCAGCAGACACCCAGATGGGAGGTGGGAGAGAGAAAAGCGAATGGTATTTCCATGGTTTCATGCCACCATTCGCATATGTCCTTGCAGCAAATCCATCTCAGGGAAGCACAGAATTTCAGAAGTCAGAGAGAGGTTAGGAATCATCTATGTCATCATTCTATTCAATGAAGTCCATTTTCCTCTGGCCCTTGTGTCCTAGACCAAAGTCAAGATCATCCCCCACACATGCATGCCCATCCCCCTTTTCCAGTGGTCCCAGGCTTCAGAAGACATGGTCTGTTAGGTCCTTTCAGCCAGAAACCCAGGGTTCATCCTTAAGGATATCTCAAACCCAGCTCCTCCCCAGGGCTGCCAAGTAGTCTCTCTCAAGTTTCTCTTAATTCTGCCCAAGCTCCCTGTTGCTCTGAGTACTGGTAACTTGGATCTCTTGAATGAAGCTTCTATAGTAGCTGCCCCCAACCCCTGACCTGATCCTGTGCTTCGTCTTCTCCATGGAATTTTCCACAGGTTGTTTTCCAACTCAAAGCCGACCATGCACCACCTCCTTACCAGACACCTAGCTCCGCAACCTTATTTCACACCAGGTAGGCCCTTGCTTGTCCGTCTTCTGATCCTGTACATTCTGTTTGTCCCCCCTGTGCTTTCACGGATCCCAGATCAGCACAGGGTGCACTTCCGCCCTGAACGGCCGGATCCCCCTGTAGGCACTCAGAGCCTCGCATATGCCCGGCTGTTGCAACCTGGCTGCCTTCCCTGTTGACTTGAAGTCTTCTGAAGGACTTCTACCATCTTGGTTCCCTTTTGGATCCTCAAACCCTCCCAGAGTTCACGTTGAATGGTGGATGTTCAGTAAATATGAATTGAAGAAATTCTCCTCTCCATTTTATAGATCATAACATTGGGTCCCTTTCAGGGTTAGTGAATCTCTCCAGGCATGCAGCTGGTTAGTGGCAGAATTGAAACCAAAACCTGTACCTCCTCACTCCTTCTCTTTTGTGGCCTGTCCCTCCCACCACACACCCTTCTGCTCCACCCTGTTCTTCCCGTGCCACCTCACCTGCTAACACGTGTGTGTGCACTAGCTGTATTCAGAAGGCACGGGGCAGCCAATTCTTCACAGAGTAAAGGTGGCAAAGACCAAAGGACTCTGTTCAAAGTCACAAGTACAATAAACAACTCCAGCTTCAAAACTGGACAGTCAATAACCCTTTCAGTCCAAGACTTCCCTCATCTTGGCAGGAGGAGGATTTTACCAACCTATCAGTAGCCCATCAATTATTGGCTTCAGCAGGGGTGGGAGCTGATAAGTGTGTCCTAACACACAATGGAAATTGAAATTAATCTAATTAATTTAAAGGAGCACTTCAATGCCATAGTGATAAGCGCTAGATATAGAGATAAAAAATGGAAATACAAATGAAAATTGATGGTTATTTTCTGTCATGTTCTAGGTTGGAGATAATTTTTGGAGATTTTGTCTTATCATTAAAATTCCATACACCGATGAGACCCCTGTGCTTAACTCTTTAAATACACACACACACACACCTTCATAACAGGTAGATCAAAAGGTTATGAAGATTGCATTCCATTCCAATCAGTTGTATCTTCTGTATTTCTTCTCTTGCTTCGGAGGCTGTGGAAGGTGTGATTCTTTTTTTGGTGTGAAACATTTAACCAGAATGACCAAGATCAACTTGCTTTGGTAGCTTGTGATGAATATTTGGGGTTACACAAATCCTATTTCTGTCAAAAGACGAACCCTTTCAGTAAATTATTCAATGTTCCCACACCTAGCTCTGCCTTATGGATCTACCCGTAATGTAATAAAAATATCAAAAGCATTTGGCCCCTGCTTCTAATTAATACGGAACTTTCAAATATTTCAGAGGGAAGCTACAGGAACATTATTAAGAAATAGTGACTGTTTCAAACCACTGAAGTGAAACTCAAGAAAGAGTACGTCAGCAGCCGTTCAATAATAGTTTGTATAATAAAAATTTCATGTCATCATATATTTCCCATCATAGAGAATGGATCTTAATGTCATTTTAATATTTTTTTTCTGACTAAAAGAAAATTTTAATTAAGGCTAAAGATATATCGCCTAAGGAAAGCTAAAGTGTTTAAAATTATTAACTGCTTGAATACTTGTTGCTACCCTACAAGCCACCATAAAAGGAAAGAAATTAAGTACTCGGGGGGATTAGGCAATTTTGAAAGCGGCACCCCCTCTTCGCTTCTCCTTTTAGATTCCCCCTAACTGAGTCATAACTATTTCTCTCCACTCAGCCAGACTCCAGCTTTGTGGCTTTTTTAATAACCTGGCTTTTCAAGGCCCTGCTCCTTCCTGAGAGTTTTTTCACTTCGGCCGCACTACCTACAAGCCAATTTCTTCCAGTTGCTCACCAGTCCAACGGGCCCTTTCTTCGCTGCTGAAGCATTTCATTGCAGTTTCATTGACGGGGTGGTGTTCTGTTACCAGGAATCAATAGCTCGGTGCTTCCCAGCATGCCGATTAGCTTGTCAGTCCGCCTGGGGGAGGGAGGATCGATCCCCCCTCCCAGGGCCCCGGGCCTGGAAAATCCAGGAATGCGAGTGGCCTGGTGGTTGCCTACCACCTGTTGCTCTGGAACATGTGCAAAGTGAATTAACTTTGGGGGCCACATGCCTTAAAGGTCAACAGCAATGGAGCCTTAAGCTTGTGGAATCTTTTAACTTATTACCAAAAACCCAGCTCCCCTGACTCGCCCCTGTTTCCCGGACCAAAAAGGGAATGTGTTCTTTGAGAAGCTAAGTTTGACAAACAGGTTAACCATGGGGGGTAGGGGGTCTGCAGGAAGGGCCTAGAGGGAGGGAGATGGGTTTCTGATTTTACTTTTCAAAGTCAATGGGCTGCTCGCTTCTTGATTAAACATTAATGGAAACCAGTTTCCACGGTGAATGGGAGCTTGCTGCGGGTTTCCGTGGAGTGTGCGTGTGTATGCTTGTGTGTGTTTCTCAAACTCTTCACAGGACTGTTTGATAACTGAGGAGTCTAGTTTATTTTCCTTGTCCAAAAGTTGAAAACTCAAGATAATGAAAGGGTAAAGAAAGAAATACCATAGGAGGATGCATAACTTCTTGGCCCACACAGCAGAAAGGAGCTGAGCATCAGAGCTAATGGGGGATTAGGTTATTATTGTGATTACGAAGCGATGTGACTTTCATATGTGCATGTAAAAAAAAAAATGCCTTCAAATTCCACTGTGGGAAGCTGTGACATTAGCCCCGTCAAGTGTCACTGATGTCTCCCAGTCAACCTCAGGAAATCTTTTTACAGATATTTATTATCCAAAGTCACGTCACCCCAGACCACAAAAGGAAATTTTGTGCTTAGGGCATGAAGGCACTAGGGTCTGAGAACAGTTTGCTTTCAGCACTTGAAGTTTTCTCACAAAACCTCCGTAAACTCACCACAAACCACAATGTCAACCAGCGCACTTCAGATATGACTTGTTAACCTAATTCCACCAAATTAATTCACCCATTTTCAAAGGGATTTCTGACTAATGATGCAAACAAAAGCTCCAAAGCCATGTGAACATCCATTTGAATTCAAAGGTTGGCAGGGAAAATATTAATCTTTTGAAAAAGACGCATGTAAGGAAAACACTGAATCCTAGGGTGCCAGATGTAATTTGTTTTAGAGTTTAACTCAGTTTGATCTGAGAAAGAAATATATCCATTTCAGAATAGAGAAGGTATGCAGCGCCTCAAGTCCATTTCCCTAACGGGGGAAAAAATGGATGTCTGTTCTATTTTAAATGGGTGCCTATCTTTCTGTTGTTCTATATGTATGGCTGCTAGACAAATACCATGGAGAAGTTTAATTCTTATTGATGCTATAAAGATGGGTATTTTATTTTGTTCCCACTCCCTTCATTTCTGTCCGTAAATTTCATTCAGTGGACATTCACTGGCAGTGTGAGAAGCAGGGATACAAATACAATCCAAAGCAAATCAAGTACCTGATCTCTGGACTCCAACCTTCTAAATTCATCAACACACCATGTACAGTTTTTGTACGGTCATATACAGAAACTCATTCCTAGTAGGTAGTAATACAGCAACTCCACCAGAAATAACTCTGTGTTACATCTTTCAAAAATATGTTTCTCTCCCTCATCTCTACAAGCAATACTTCCTGACATCGTCTGTGATTTCAGAAGCAGATTTGGTGATGTAAAATCAAGCCCAAAATGACAAACACAGAGGAACTGGGTATTGTTTCTCCTGCAAGTGTTGGGCTACCTTCAGCAAATGAATTTAGGAGCAGCCAGTAGGAATTAAAACTTGTGCCATTAAAAAACAATTAGATTGATATATACAGTGAAGGATGATTCGTTGTTCCACTGTGGTTGCTTTTTGGAGAATTTTCTCTGGTAGTTCTCAGACCCACCCACATCACTCTTTGGTGCCAAAGTGGACAAGTGATGTACACAATACACAGTCAGATGCATAGATTTCAGTGCTGAAAACCATTTTTAGAAGAAAGGGGGACACTATTTGAAGTTTCTGTATCAATATTCCCTTGAAACACCTGTTTCCAAATCAACGTATCAAGCGTGTCCATTGCAGTCGGCTTAGTCCTTCATGGTCCCGGCTACGCCATGTGAGTGTAAGTTTGTTTTGTTTCACAAGTGTGCATGAAGAGCTATTCTTGACATCTCCAGACAGAGGCCTAGAGGCAACGCATGCAGAACAAGGACCCGCTGAAGTCCCAGCACCGCTGATTGTAACCACTGCTGTTGCCTAAGCAATGCGTTATGCTGAACATCAGTCCCATCACTCAGTCTGCTCATGGTGGCCCTTCCTGCAGCATCTGCACACAAAAGCATGCTCGCTGGCAGACAGGAAAGCTAGCTGCTCTTGTGAACGTCCAGGTGGGCCTTGTGAGATCAAGCCCCACAGTTTTGTTGTGCCTGCCTCCTGTGAGCTCCCTCACGACTGTGTCTGGGGCCACGGTAATAAGCTCTGAAAAGGAGCTCCAATAGTGCTGCTAATGAACTAAACTGACGTTGCTCCAGGTAAGACAAGAATGCTCCAGGTGATCGGGCAGGGGACTTTTCTACCCAGACCCTGACAAACGTGGTCAAATTGTCTATTTTGCCAAGTTCAAAGAATATCAAACTTGAAGGATTACCTATCTTTCACAGTATATGAAAACTACATCGATTTTGAAATAATCTCAATTGTTTCTCTGAACTTGGGCCCAGCTGACCATTTTAAATAGGAGTAGCTACACATACATGGATCTAAGACATGTACATATTCTCCAATGTTGGCTCATCGACATGACTGCACCGTTGCATAAGAAACTCAAGAAATGGGGTGACTGGACTCAGTCGTCTTTTCTGAATGGGGTTCATGTTTTGTCCAACGTCCTAATGACTAGGAAAAACCTGACACACCAGGGACATCAGTGTTCAAGTTCCCTGTGGGACACCTATCAGAGTGTTAGGAACTAGAGTTATAATATATCAAAATAACAGCACAAAGGTAGTCAAGGAGATGACGTGAAGTCAACAGGGAGGTTAGTAAGGCAACTGCATCTGGGCACCAGCTGGAGGGTTTAACTTACTTAGCATTCAGGCTACAAGGTGGTCTCAGATGCTATCCACAAAGGTCTGAGGGTGACATGGTCTGTACCTTCAAACAAGAATAAATAATTATTAGGAAGGTTGCAGCAGACACCTGAGTCGGAAATTTGTTTTGCCACTCCAGACCCATATGGAAAGAAAGTGAGCAGGACAGTTCTTTCTTCTTTAGAAATTGTTATATTGAAAAAAACATGCTGATTAGATCTGCTTAAATATAAATTATGTTTATCCAATTTATTGAATTTATTTGAATTTCACATTATAAATAGCTCTATGTTGGACATGGCACCTGTGAATTTTCCATCTATGCAACCTGTATCTTTTCATTAACAAATCTTTAGGACATTCGCTGTAGCGTAGTACAGTTTTCAACAACTGGATATAAATGTACATAAAATCATAACTCTGCAACGCTGGTTCACTCAGGCAGAAGCTCTTAGTTCCACTTGTTTATTCTCCTAGCAAATGGATGAATGAGTATGGTGTTCCACAACTCTAGAACCAGATCTGAACAGTTGGCTACAATGATGGTGAGAACCCAGGTGCTTGCATCTTCCCTGGCCAGGGAGCACAGGACAGGGTCCTTTCTTGGGTCCCAGGAGTTGACTTTCCCAAGAGCAATGCAGGAAAGGGCTCAGTGAATGTCACAGCTGGGCTTTCTTACTGCCTTTTGTGTGTGTGTGTGTAGCACAGGAAATAGACCCGCAACGCTCTGGTAAGATGCCTTAGACCCAGATTAGGGTGCCTCTCCAGGGTGCTCTTTTCGGGTGGGGGTGAAAGGTCACCTCTCAGACTGGATAGTTGGACTCAACCAATTACAAAATCCCAGCGTTTCTACAAAAGAAACCTCTGAAATTCCATCAAAAGGCTGTTTTTGCAACTCATTTACGAAAAGCACAATTAAACAAATGAGAGCGTCCTTTTAAGACCATTCGGCGGAGGAGGTGCCATATTCCAAGTTCTCATGTAATTATACACAACAAAGCATAGAGTTTTAAACTTGTAAGTAAACTGTGTGCTATCCGTCCTATTTTAATAGACAGCATAACAGCTCCATTTATTCCATCAAGGTCCGAACGTGTAAAGAGGTGAGCGTTGCCCTATTGAAATGCTAAAACTCACAACCTGCGAGCAGAGGCATTTGGAGACCACGCTCAGCAGAAAAACCTGGCACGGCCTTGGAGTCCCAGTTCCGCGTCTTTATTTTCTCGGTTAAACTTGGGGGATTAAAGCTGCTTACATGAAAAGAAGATGGGATTTTTTTTTTTTTCCTTTTCTCCGGGCATCGTTCAACCAAGGACAGTAACTTGTAAGGTGCTCTCCCCTTTCACGAAGAGCAGCCGTGAGACGTGAGATTCCAGCGTGAGAAGGGGTTGTTGAGCTGCGTGTTTGTGTCCAAGACCACAGAGCCTGCGGCCCGCCTGAATTGCCCCCCTTCGGCCTAATGTCATCAGAGGGGATTTAGGTCACCATTTTGGTCATGATGAGAAAGTGTATCCATAGCGAAAACTTGGTTTCTCTGAATTTCCTTAGGGCACTGCCGGCGGTTTTTGACAGATTCCCTGCTCTTTTTCCTTTTCCTCACAGAAGAATCTAACTTCCTGAATGGAAAATCATTTGGACAAAGACATTTCAAAATCAGAAATAAATGGGTCATTTTTGGATGGACACTCACCCTATCGTCTTTGTTATGTCATTACACACATAAACAATGACTCTCTCCAAAAACATGCACTCCAACATTTCAGATATTTTGAATTGTAATTGCATTACCGTTCTGTCGAAGGCCTGTGTTTATTTCTCCTGAGGAAGCAGCCAAAAAGCAAAATTCTGGATTCCATTCTGACCATTGAATGTTGGCTCTGAAAACCTGGGCAAAAAGCTGGTTCATTCTATTCCTCGCACCATTCAGGAAAATAGCCATTGTGAGTGGAAGCATACAAGAGTTTTATTGCTGTCCATAGACTATGAGCAAATCTTTTGTAAACCACATGAAAATATAAGCCTTATAATAATTATACTCATTCACCCAACAACTGTTTGTCAAGCAAGCCTCTAGCTTGCTTGAGGTTCCAGGCCCTGGACAGACAGACAGCGTGGGGTTTTGATGCTAGCAGGGAAGACAGGCAGGATGGAGAAAACAAATAATCCTTTGTGCCAGGCAGGGATGTGAAATGGTGAGTCAGAAATGGGTGGGGGTGACCCCCGGGATTTCTTCTAGAGTGAAAAATGAAAGCCTTTCCCCAAGTTAACTCCTGGGCAGAGACCTGGATGAAAAGTGTCAGGGCCATAGAAAAACATCCAGGGAAAGACATTCTGGACAAAGGGAAACTCAGAGGCCAAGAGTCCTTGACCCATCCACTGAGCCAGACCAGGCACCGGTGTGCAGAGCCGTTTGGAATGTAGGATAACTAAAGCCGAGGGACCAAGGCGGGCGGGGCTGACGTGGAGGTGGGAGGAAGGGCAGGAAGACCAAAAACAACTGGAGCAGAGAGAAGGAGGGGAAATGATGAAGCTACTGAAAAGGTTGCTTTGGAAAGATTTGCTTTTCTAGAGAGGGGGAAAGCCCATGGGGCAAGTCTTAGGTGAGGACTGCAGACCAAGTGTTAGCGGGTGGTGACTTAGACCAGAATTCCAAGGAAAGTTCCAAAAAGCCCTTGAGGGTTCCTCCTTCTCCACAAAATGGTCCCTGAGGAACAGAAAGAGCCGCATGGGGCTAATCAGAACTGTGGTAGGTATTTTGGCATTCAGTGCCATCTGTACAGAATCTCAGCCAAAGAGGCCCCCTGCCCCACCCCACCTCACCCCTTAAATCACCCACAGTGACTGGGAAAGTGGGCAGGCAGCCTGGCCCCACATTCCGTGTGGAGGAGGATTAATATTACATGAGTCAATGCGTCTTCACTTCTCCAATTTGCCACAAATGAAAGAACTTCCGCTGCCCCCTCACAACATCTGGATGCTGCCTGCCGGGCCTCCGACCCAAGTGGAAACATCTGGGTGTCAGGGCAGAGGTAGAACTGGGTGGCATCTCCACAGGCTTTTTGAAAACTTGCTTGAGTAAAAGCATTTTCAAATAACTAATGCATATAGTTGTGTATTATGTAAATCTACAGTCTGCTCAGATGTGCTTATTTATTTTTTCTGACTCCATCATCTGTGAGCCCTGCCCAGATCATGGGAAAGAAACAGTTTGATGATTTAAAAAAAAAAAAAAAAAAAAAAATGTAGCTGTGTAACCAAGCCGGCCTTTCCCAGCTGATGTGACTATGAACGGCTGAACATGTGACATTTTCTCTTCTCTCCGACTGAGGTAGTTACGGTCCCCCCTGCGATTTGGCAAATCTAGAATCCGTGGGTAACACTGGCCCTGGCCGATCTGAACCCCCATCTTGCATGCTTTGGGGATGGCAGGCTGTCACGAGGGAGGTTCAGAAGAGAAAGGGGACCAGGGTGTGGGAGGCAGAGACACGTGCGCGTTAGTCATGGTACCCAGCGCAGACAATGGTGTTGTCACCACTGTTGGATGTAAGAGAACCGTAGCTGAGGCACTTGATGCGTTTGCATCAGCACCCACAACCCTCATAGAGAACTTAGAGGCACGGAGCACCCTCCTTGCTCCCCGACCCTGATCCCCCACCTCCTTGCTTTAATGCAGAGAGGAGCGAGCTTCCTGTAACTGTTTATTTTGGAAACAATTGAGGAAGCATCTGACCTCAAACTTTCCCATTGTTCAGCGATGGCCCTGTAACCCTTTGCAGGAACTGAAATATCTTGGAGCGTTATACATAGAATTACTATTTTATTGTTAACATATGACTGGGTAATAAGTGTGGTTTTTTTTTTTTTTTTCCTTTCAAACCATATACTGTATGTACTTTCACCCTTCTTACTCGGTATCAGAGTACAAACCACCATATATTGAATGCTACGTATGAAGAACTACTCTAAGGGTTTTACCTAGATGCTTGCTTGAAGGCTTGCCACAAACCCCTGGGGAACAGCGTATTCTGTGTTTGACAGATGAGAAAGCTGGGGAACAATGAGCAGAAGGAGAGGGAAAGTGACTTGCTAGAAGCACTGGGGGAGGAACACAGTGGGGCTGGTGCAGGGCCCACGTCTGACCGAACCTAGCACCAGGCTCTGCACCCCTCGCTGGTCCAGGATTGGGAAGGCACCTCCGTGCTGAATGCATGTTTATATTGGAACGCCAAAGCTGGGGACTCTGTACTCTGACCACCCCCAACCCAAGGTCGAAGCCAGGACTCAAGTTCCCAGCCTCCCTAGCGTCTCCTAGGTGCCCCCTGCGTGGGAACTCGGTTCAGACCCCTGGTGGGGCTTGCACTCCGTGAGTGGGCAGCACAAGCCTCCAGCCGTGCGAGGCAAAGCTGCGTTCTCTCCGCAGGCTTGGTGTTGCAGGGAAGTTCTGGTCATTGTCTGGTCGTGCCCGCCACAGCCATCTGCTCCTGCTGCATGCAGCTTTGTGGCCAGTGCGAGGTATAGAGCACAGACATATATATCTTGCAGAAGTTAACAAGCATAGCAGTAAAATGTGCAAATACTGCCATGTTCCCATCTTATCCTGCCCCTCCAAACTCACTCAGGCTAGGCTGTTCCTATTTCTGCTGTACCAGCAAAAATGTGTTCCTTTTAGATCCAATAACTCCACCGGAAAGGAGTGTATCTAAGGGAAGAAATACCAAATAGCCAAAATATGTAGCCAAGATGATTTATAATAGAGACAATTAGAGATAACCTACATAACTAGGACGAAGGGGATTACTAATATGTATTATGTAAAATTACTAAAATAATCATAATAAATATGCGCTTGATAAAAGTGAAATCTTTAAAGAATATTTGACAGCGGAAACATGTTTATGGAGTGAAAAAGTAGCGTTAACAACTGCATGACAGTGATTCTATGTGTACTTTTTTAGTTTAAAAGACTGGAAGAAATAATAGCAAAATATTTGCAGTAATGGAATTTTCTATGATTTTTTTTCTTTGTACTTTTTTCAATTTTCTTTATTAGTATAGAATTTTTTTAATGCAATAGGAAACGGTTTGATCTTCTGACCCAGTTATATTCACTGTGGGAGGAGAGGCGAGGGTCCTAGTAGGGAATAATCTGAGAAGAAAAAAAATATTGCAAATAAACTTCGGATTCTGAGAGCAGTTTCCAGGAGATGGCGGATGTCTATTTGTCCTAAGGAAGGGCTATTTTAGGGTTAGCTAGAAATTCCCTCTTGTATTTCTGACAATCACATTATTCCCTCCAGCAATTTCTGCTCCAGTGTCTTTGCAAAAACCCCTTGTTCTGTGAAGATGTTCATTTCTTTACGGGCCGGTCTTCCTTGCTGTGGGTACCTCATGGCAGACTGACTCTGCACCTTGCCTCCAAACGTGAGGTCTGGTCCGCCATTGGTCTTACAGCAGAAAGAAAGAAGACATTTGAAACTTGTACTGTCTTAGAAAATTTTATACCTCAAGTACTCTCTGGATTTCGTTTCAATACATTTATTTAATATAATGAAGATAAAATTGATGATGAGGAGAATGAATGGTCCAGTTTCATTCCCTGTAAAGTGAGGAGATAATATTTATTTCTCAGGGTTTGGGGAGAAAAGATAATGAGATGATTGTCTATAAATCCCATAACAATGTCTAGCAATGAGTAATTTATTTTAGAAGTTGAGGTTCTGTCGGGATGGCTGGCACCTGGAAGGCAGAGAAAAGGCGAAAGTAATATAGGGCAAAGTCAACACAGCGCCCCCAGGACCCAAAGGCCAGCCCAGCCATGAGGGCCAGGCCCGTCTGCCGGGGTTCCAGCTCCTTCCCTGTGAAACCCCAGCCAAGTGGCTTAATTGCGGCGAACCTCAGTTTCCCCACCTGCCGAGTGGACTTCATGATAATTCCTGCTTCCCAGGGCTGTTAGGGGATATGCCAACCATTCAGGAGACGGCCTGGCAGCAATCACTTAGAGTAGGAAGGTGGATACCATGCTGTTCCAACGTGTGTTCACAACAACACAAGAGAAGTGGCTGTGGGTGCCGCCCTGCCTGCGCTGGACAGTCTCGGGGCCCTGGGCCCGCATGGTCAGGGCTCCGGGCCCCTTCAGCACAGTGGTTCTTGTTCTCAGCTCACGGTCAGTTCCTTGGTGCTTATCTCCTCAGGTTCCAAACTGTGCCTTTTTCATCATCTTGCTCTCAAAACGAAGCACCTGTCTGTCCACACTAAATGTTTCAGATCATCAGAGACAGGGTTCAGCATTTACCGAGCATGGCCGAAGGATTTTATTCGTGTTAAGCTGTTTTATTCCACCCCCGACCCAGGCACACGCTAAATGTACCCTTTAGGGAGAGTTTGGAAGGAAGGACATATTTTTTGCCAAAATTTTAGCTCACACGTGGAAAGGTATTAAGAAATCTGTAAGTCGGGCTTATTTGTTAGTAAAATTGGAATAAAATCGTTAGGATTCTAGCAATTAAAATTCTATCCTTTATTGGAATTACTTTACTCAGCCTATTTATAGAGATCGTTCCATTATTCCAGTGTGAGCTACTTAGGAAACCTTAAACAGAAGCTATTTAACCAGTTATTTTTATGCTCCTAAGAATAAAAATAAGTTTCCAGAAATTTTAACTCACTGATATTTCTGGGCGATACCCGGGGCTCCCCAGGAACACAGCAGTGATGACGTTGGACGTCCAGGCCCTGAGCCGTGGAGTGTGGATCAGGTGTCCCTGGGGAAGCCACTGCAGGGCCGCGGGCCTGCGTTCCTTTATTTCATAGCCCTGCAGCCGGCCACCTGTCTGCGGTCCAAGCCAACTGCTAGCAGCAGCGAAGAGTCCTGGAAAATTCTGCCCCTCGTAGGAGGAGGCAAATTAAGGAGGGAGGAGGCGATGCCTTCGATTAAATGAGTAACTGAAATGTATGATGCTTGAAATTCCCAGAGGCTTCCAGAACACTGCTGGGTACCCGAGTTCTCCTAAACAAGCCCTTGAACTGTTTGCGGGATGGCCCCTCCCAGCCTGCTGTGGTCTGGGCAGCTCACCCACTGCCTCCTCACATCAAACGGGGCTCCCCGCAGAGGCTCCTTACACCATTAAGTCTCCTCAGATGGGAAGCCAGGAGAATTTTCCAGGTGTTCACGGTCCTGGAGGGCGGGGGAGGTGTGAGCCCTGTTAGATCAATGCCAGGCGGCGCGCAGCATGGAGCACCTTTTCCACGGAGGGCCCCTCGGGAGGGCTCTGCTTTGGAGACAGCCTTGGCAGGGCCCTCAGGGCCGTGGGTCCCTCTCCAGGACAGCACTGCCCCATCAGGGCAGTCCCCAGGGCGCCCCCGAGGGTGGCAGCCTCACAGACCCCAGGCACGACCTTGATCCAGCCCTCGCAGCGGGTGCGCAGGGCTCACCTGCAGGGCGCACCTAGTCCCTCTGCAAGGTTCTGGTCGGCCCTGGGGTCAAAGCGCGAGGGACTGGCCGGCCCCTCCCGGGCCCTCATCCCACGGGGACACGGGGCTCCAAGCAGAGCTGCAGGCTGAAATCCAAGCAGGAGCCTGGGCCTCCCAGCCGGGGGAGGGAAGCAGGCAAGGTCACCCAGTCAGTCACCAGGTGGTGCATTTAATTTAAAAGGAGTGTTAACCTTGTTTATACAAAATAACAGCAATATGCAGAGAAGCAGTAAATCCATTGTCGTTAAACAGTGGGGAGCCGCTGGCGCTGGCAGGCTGCCCACCGGCGACGCAAACCCGGCTGGCACGGAGCAGGGAGCGCTGGGCCGGCCCTTTCTGCCCCGCAGATGACTCTGCGTTCTGGTCAAATATATTTAGAACAAGAGGTGTCCACTTAAAGAGAAACATTTGTTAATCACTGAAACGCAGGCGTTTGGCCGCACTCCAGTTCCACCTTTATAAATATGTAAGAGCGGCTTCCAGCGAAGCCGGGGACTCCCAGCAAGTCCCCTTCCTCCCAGGTCCCCTCGAATTGACCGAAGGTGACTGTCCCTCGCACCTTATTAATTTTCCATCCCAGCGGGCTTTCCCAGGTCAGTGCCAGCCTTCTATCTGGATGCTGCCAGAGGTAAATAAATGATAACCCAGGAGAGAAAGGGGGCGGTGTTTCTTGAAGCCAGGGGCAGGTTCCAGTTAAATTCCTGTTGACCGAGGAGCTGGTGTGGACAGCCTCCTTGTTTACCATCAGCTGTCCCGTTAGTGACACTCCATAATGTGGAGGCGCTGCCCTGCCGGGGGTGAAGCAGGTGGAAGGGCCCCTGATAGGAGAGTCCAGTCCTGGGCGCTGCTCCTTGTCACGCCTGATGGGAAGACAGAGTCTGGCTGGAGATTGTCCCTCTCCCACGGCCAGGTCACAACCTACAAACCGTGCCACTGAGCCTGTCACCCTGTGGCCAGATGATGAGTCTTCAGGTGTGGAGGCAGGAGGTCCAGGGGGGCCTGGCAAGGCAGCTGGGGGCCAGCACGTGCTTTAGTTTGAAAACCGCTGACGCTTTCCTGCTCCCCAACAAGTCTCAGTGACTAACACGGCAGGGACAAGCTTGCAGAATTTCTCAGGCTTAACCACATGACAGTCACTTTTGACACTCGGAGCCATGTCCTTCATGAGGCTGCAGCGACGTAGGGGACTGCGTGTGGCACCCGGGCACCCTACAGCCGGAGACAGCGGATGCGGATCGTGCGGGGCATGCCTGAAGTCAATTAGCAAATTTGGGGGCAGAAAGATATGAGGTATCCTACATAGTTTACGATACACCTACATAGCGGACAGACGTACACATCAGGATTGGGAGAGGAAATTAAATGATACATTTCTTTAACTATATACAAGCAGATACCCAGTGATATGTATCTTTAAATCTCCCTGTCCTCTCCTGATCTGGTTTTGGGGCAGCGGCTTCCCAGGTGCTCTAGCAGAGAGGAAGCCAGGCCCTCACCTGGCTCGGGTCCCAGCCTGGGAGCTCCGTGGGCTCCCTCCAGGCCCACCTCCGCCCTGATTATTCCCTGAATCCCCTCCATTGGAAGATCAACAAACCTGGAATCCCATAATCCCGTTCATGCTCCAGCCCGTACCTGCACCAACACAGAGAACAAACCTCTGTCTGCTTTTAGAACCTGCGGATGGTGGGGAACAAACCATCGCCTGTGTTACCACCTATAGGATGTCCCTCCCCGATGCAAGGAAACCGAATGAATTAAAAGGCAGGCAAAGGGCATTGCCATGCTCAGAAGAAAGACAGTAACATCTGGATTCATGTTGTTTTCCTCAGGAAAGTTCTTCATGGTGTTTTCAGGATGAACTATAAAGGATTTTCCAGTGGCCTACGGTAACCCAGGGATCATCACTTGTATTTCCAGACTGCAGTGATGTTCCAGTCTTCTCTCTGTGGCTTATACTCTCTTCATGCCGCTTCCCTAGTGATTAACTGTTGTGGGTTGAATTGTCTTCTCCTAAATTTGTGTGATGAAGTCCCGGTGCCCAGGACCCCAGAATGGAACCTTATTTGGGGATAGGGCCTCCCAGAGCTAATCAAGTTCAAGCGAGCTCATGGGGATGGGCCCTAATTCAATACGATTGGCACCCTAGACCGGAGGAAAGTTTTAGAGATACAGAAGAAAAAGGAAGGAGATGTGAACAGCCGTGGGAAGGACTCTGTTGCTATGGCCAAAGAACAGACCCTTCCTGCAGACGGAACAAAGCTGCCAGCACCTTGAGCTTGGACTTCCAGGCTCCACGGCTGTGAGGAACACATTTCTGCAGTTAAAGTCCCCGGGGCTCCGTGCCCGGAGCTGCGGAGAGAAGGTAGGTGGTCACACAACAACTAAGCGTGTTCCTTGCCTCCCCACAGAACCGGCCCGAAGACCATCAGCAGAGGATCTTCAGGGTGAACAGAGAACACGGCCAACTGCAGAATCTAGAAGAAGGAAAAAAAGATTCTTCTTGATATCCAGACTGTGAAGAAGTGGCAGTGGCAGGTAAGGCTTGTTCTTCTTTGCTTCAAGCTAACCTTTGCTTATTGCAGGTATTTTTAGTTTTCCAAAGGAAACGATCGCCATCTGTTTTCTTCCGCGTGGTAGTCGGGCAGTCACTTGGGGTTGGGAGGTTCTAGACTGGTTGATGTTGAATAGACGTGTTTTTAACAATACAATTCCGAATACTGGCTGTGGCTGAGTCTCGCAGAATGAAGAAAGACCGGACTCTCCCAGGTAAGAGGCAGGCTCCCTGCCTATCACATTTCATTCCTGGTTCTTGGCCAGCTCAGCCAACCTAGCTCCCACGTGCGGCTGGGAGGAAGTGGTGGGTCACAGCTCTCCAGAAATCACGCATGGTGCCAGCTGTCACCATCCCCTGCTTTTCTTTGCGCTCAGCCTCACTCCATCAACTGGAGAAAGTCAGGGGAAAGAACCTTCGTCTAAATGTAGTCACGGGTGATTTGTACTTTCAATTTTATTGTTTTAATTAAAGTTGACATGCAGTATTATTTTTGCGTTAGTTTCAGGTGCACTGCATAGTGGTTAGAGAGTTGTCACGTACTTTACAAAGTGATCCCCCTGATACTTGCAGTGCCCACCTGGTGCCATGCATCGTTATTACAGCATTGTGGACCGTGCTTCCTTTGCTATACTTAATATCCCCTTGACTATTTTGTAACTACCAATTTGCACTTTTTAGTTCCTTCAACCTCTTTACATTCGGTTCCCCAACTCTCTACCCCTCTGACAACCCTCAGCCTGTTTCATGCATTTATGCCTCTGTTTCTCTTTTGTTCTTTGGTTTATTTTATTCATTAGATTCCACATATAAGTGAGATTATATGGTATTTGTCTTTCTCTGACCAGCTTATTTCACTCAGCATAATACCGTAATAGGTCCATCCCTGCTGTAGCAAATAGTAAGAGTTCATTCTTTTTTATGGCTGAGCTGTATTCCATTGTATCAATTCGTATGTACTATTACTTTTTCATCCACTCGTCTATTGGTGGACACTTGGATTGTTTTCATGTCTTGGCGATTATAAACAATGCTGTAATGAACATAGGGGTGCATATATTCTTTTGAATTAGTCTTTTGGGTCTTTTTGGATATCTTCCCAGAAGTGGAATCGTTAGGTTATAAGGCAGTTCCACTTTTAATTGTTAGGAGCCGGCATACTGTTTTCCACTATGGTTGCACCAGTCCACATTCCCACCAACAGTGCACACCGGGGCTCTCCTTTCTCCACATCCGTGGCAGCACTTGCTGTTTGTGGCTTTATTGATGATGGCCATTCTGACAGGTGATGGGTGGCTTTCCCCAAGTGCTGCAGCCTTGTGGAAGGACCCAGAAGAGCAAGAGGAGGGGGCAGGAGGGGAAAGGGTATCTTGGACTGCCTTCCTGCCTCATTCCTCTGCTCGTCTAGGGTTCTGGAGAGGGTTTGGGTCAGTTTCTGCAGAAAAATGGGAGCGTGAGGGAATATGCGCATTGTGTGGAGGCGGCTCATAAGACGGCTAGGTGTGTGCAGGTATCCATGTCTTGCTTCAGCAAATACCCATCTCCTGTTCCCTGGGAGACAGCTGCCCTCCTAGGAACTGGGGTGATAGTTGTGAACCAAGCAAAGTGCCCCCCACACAACTGATATTCTTGTCAGGCAAAGAGAAGACCTAGGAGGAAATAGAGGAGGGCAGAGGGGGACGCTGGCCAGGAGGTGCCATGGTTCGCACAGGAATTTCCAAGAAGGTGGCCTGAGAGCAGAAAACAAAATAAAGCACAGACATGAGCCCCAAGTCTGTCTGGGGTAAAGAATGCTCCAGGAAAAGGAAACCAAAATTCAAGTCCCCAGAGGAGGCCAGTGTGACAGAAGGGTGCAGGAGAGAATGAGGGACAGAACTGACTAAGGGGCTGCTGGGTGACCTACTTCGTTAACGAGTTATTATTGTAACTCAAAGACATGAGTTTTAAGACAACAGGAAATTACCCAAAATTTAGATTCTTTAAAATGTTATAAACATCCTTTCGTAGCCATTATTTAAATTATTGTACTATGGAATAATTCTTTCCTTCTTAATGCTTTAATAGAGAATGGGTCTTAATATGGAAAGCTGGATACTAGAGAAGTTACATGGGACTGAAAAGCAATATGTTCTTCAACACATTCCTTTAAACCCAATTCCTATGAGCAAAACAACGCCAGGTATTCCTTGAAGTGATTATCCAGTTAAACTCTGGTAATAGAAGTTCCTGAAATTTTTTGAAGAAATATTCCTGACTTGCAAAAGAAAATGTCCTAGATTTAAAGCAATACCACAGGACGGAGATCCGTGGCATCTGTGAGATTAGCTGAGCTCATGGAGAAATTCAATGTGAAATAAATATTAGTGTGTAAGTAAAACTCTTTCAGGACAGTGTACCTGGCATAGTGCAGACTGAAAAATCATAACAATAATAATTATTATAAGGCGCCAGCCTGCGAACCCAAAGGTCGTTGGTTCGATTCCCCAGCCAGGGCACATAACCAGGTTGCAAGCCAGGTCTCCAGCCAGGTCCATAGCTGGAGGCAGGTGAAAGGCAACCATACATGGATGTCTCTCTCCCTCTCTGCCTCCCTCCCTTCCCCTTTCTGTAAAAATAATACATAAAATATTTTAAAATAATAATAATTATTATTATTGTTGTTACATAGTACATAGTTATATAATCATCATAAGAGATTAGCTGGCCTCACAGCAGCCCAATATTTACATGCCTATTTTACAAATGTAAATTTGCCTGTCACACCTGCATGCACATGGCCCAGGTCCATAGGTAACGGATGACAGAGAAACTTGTGTTCCCTGCTTCCTCCAGAGCTGTGTGTGTCTGAGGTGATCATATGCATCTCCCACTTCCCCTCAATACTGGCTGTGTACTACACATTCTCATGTCCATACGTTCCAGCAGTTGAAGCAACTTTTCCTATAGTCACCTGTGCCCCATGATTGTCCTTGTTTTCCCCATTTTGTGCGTTTAAGCTGTGGGAAGCAGTGTGGTAGGGGAAGTAGGGGAGAGAGGGAGGGAAAAATCATTGCATCTGGCAGGAATAATATAATTCCATCCAACCGTTCTCGATCTGCTCAAATCCTGTCTTTTCACCAAGCCTCCCCAGTGGTCTCAAAGTACATACTCTTGACTATCTTGCGAAAGACCGACCAGGTTCTTTCTGGTTGGCAGACGGCAGGAACCCTCCCCCACAGAGGCCCCCAAGTGCCTATGAGTTGAAGTCTCAGCCGCCCCCAGCCTAGGCAGCCCCCTGTCAGGATGGCCATAACACAGGAGACAAACGTTACCCATGGCCACTGTCTAATTTAGACCTTTTCTGATAACATTTGTTAAGCCATTGGGTTATTTATATAATTTCAAGAAGTTGTATGTTTATTTTTCCTAGTTGCTTAAGTTCACTTGTTGCTATTTATCTTGAAGTAAGGCTAAATATTTTAAAATTTGGAATGACAAGCTGATATGGCCAAATTCTTTTGCCTTGCCAAATTCTAATCTTTTATAAGGATAGAGATCACAGATTTATTTTGGAAAGGCCAGTTGCCTCAGAAAGTCATTCTCCAACTGGATTTATTAAAGCCTCTATTATTTTTAGGCTGTCTAATCTTTTTTCCAATTCCCTGATGGTCATAGCATATAAAAAAACAGAAAAAACAAGCAGGCCCAAGACATGCCAAAAATAAAAACTGAAGGTTTCAAGCCTTTATAGATTGCCTCTCTTCCCATTGATGTTTTGAAAAAGTTTTAATTTGAGAAAGAAAAATATTTCTATCACCGCTGGTATTTTAAGTTCACTGGAGACATTTTTATAAAGTGCTCAAATAACTTTTCATTTAGTCCCAAAATAACTAAGTGAAATAAATAGATGATAATGCTAATATTAGTGTGTCTCTCAAACATTCACTTTGCGGGACACTTGACATTCATCTTCTCATTTAATACCCGCAGAAAGGCCATTTTAAACACCTCCTTACTAATAAAGGAACCAAAATCTAGGGAGATGGTACAACTGGTTAAAATTACACAGAGATGATCAGGAATTGAGCCCAAATTGTGCATCTCAAACCATAAATATTGTACTGTGGTCATTATGCTGTGGTCTAATGACAGAAGGTGCAGGACCCAGAGCAAAGCCTTGGTTCTCTTCCCCACTGGACCTCACACCACCAAAGGCGCAAGGTCCCCAGACTGTGTGGTTCATCTGGTTCATGTCCATCCAGGGTGTAATTACAGATGTGTTGCTATTCACCTACAAGGGGGACCCAAAGCAAGACTGGAATTTGCTTATAAAAAATTGTGTATTTAGTCTTACATATTTAAACGCCAGTCACCTCCCAAGTCCTCTCTCTCCATTGGATGCAACACACCTGTGGAGATGTTTTTTCCCACTGCTCAAAGCATTTTTTGAGCTCATAGATTCAGATGCCTTTTAGTGCTTCTGCCATTTTTTGTTTTACCTCTTTGTTTCCCTTTGATGACTTTTTTTCATCTGGGGAAACCGAAATTGCTTGGGGGCAAGGTCCAGTGAATAGGGTGGGTGGGGCTTGGGGTCAGGCTGTTTTGGGTCAAAAACTGCTGAAAACTCAGCTCGGTGTAAGCAGATGCACTGGTGACTCACCCATCCTGAAATGGGCAGGCATGTTGAAGTAGCGGTCCAAAATTTCGCAAATTTTCACAAAAATTTCGCTCAAGCCAAACAGCCTCTCACAACAACACCCACTGGTACACTAATACAGATGGGTTTCTAGAACACTCACCTCGAGAGGGAAGCCCGTACAGAAAGGAACCCTCCCTCCAGGGGATAATTTTGTTTTCTCTGCAGGGGGTGGGGACACTCTCATACCTTTTTAAAATATACTAGATATACCTGTAATAGCAATAAAATTATACTCATTTCACTTTATGTGGTTAGAATTAGAAACTTCTTTTCTGAGACATGAATTGAAGATGGAATATCATATTTTAAGGCCAAAACTGATTCATCCATAGCAAGAATTACATTACTCTTACATATCCAATTTAACATTTTAAAAATCAGGTCTACGTAGAATCACAGAATTTGGAGTTTGGGGGAAAATCAGCTGATAGAGATCATTCTGTTGATTCCAGTGAAATTGATCTAACTGGTTAAGAATTTACTCTTCCTTTGAGGAGATAATTTTCCACTAGATTTAAACAGGGTGATTTTTATCATGATCTATATAACCAGTGTTGTTCTTAAAGTACACACATACCATCTGCAGTCAGATTTTCCCCGCTACGTATTTGCTCAACAGCTGTTTGCTTCTTCCACAGACAAAAATGATATCGCATGTAACACGACACAAAGTGTTCCAAGTTTGTGCATTTCCATGGCTTCTGGAATGAGACGTGCTCAGGTGAGATCTTTGCCTAAGCACAACCTCATAAAAGAGTGAAAGAATTATCAGCTTTATCTCTAAACACCAGTTTTAGAGTTCAGGCTTGCAGACAACAGCTGCTCCCTAAATACAAGTTTGTTGAAATGATGGAAGCCACCGGCAAATATTAGAATCTATTGTTTCCAAAATATCTTTGGAATGGGACATGTTTTTAGTTTAATAATAATTAAGTAGACTCTTGGCCTCAATGCCATGTTTGAAGAAACACTTAAGTATTGGTAACAGGTATCCTAGACCCACAACACAGCCACCCCCACTCATGTGTCTGCTTTGCTGGAGTCATTTTCAAAGCCAGCCAGCCATCAAGAGCTCCTCTGGGCGGAACCGTGGCCCACTGGTCAGGAACGCCTCCCAGCTGAAGATCTCTTCTCTGGCCCCAGGTTCCTCCTACACACACCTCTGGGGGTTCCTTCCGGATTTTCCAAGACCCTTCGGTTGATCTGCACACACTGAGGGAAAGAATTACAGGCTTGATTCAAGTCAGCAACGCTGGGAGGGTCGGGGACTGGAGAAGGCCAACAGAGAGATGTCCCAGCTGTCCCCAGGGCTCAGATCTGGAAGAGGTGAAACCATGGGTCCACGCAAAGTCCCGGACTGCAGCTCCTTCCCTTCCTCACTTTGTAGGTGACAAAATTAAGGCTCTGGTAACAAGCCACCAGCTGTGGCTCTACCAGGGTTCGTACCTCTGGGTCTCCTGCCCAGCATGGTCACTGATAACGCAGCCCCCAAACTGGGGTCCTCACAGCTCTAAAGAATTCCCAGAGGGAGCCATGGAAACCCTGCAGCTATTTCCTACATTTCCGAAAGCCTAAGCAACCCGACATGTATCATCAATTAAGCCACACAGTGTACTTAATAAATGCAGTGGGGTATTTTTCAATTAATGACATTCACAGGGAGTCAGAAGCAGATAATTAAAGGGGTCCTTGATTTAAAAAAAAAAAAGTCAGGGACACTTGTACTATAGCAGACAATATGGTCTGAAGAGCTATATGGACAATACGTGCTTGCATGCGTGGAATACACGTGACCACATGTACGGGCCAACCTCACAGTGTATCAGCAACTGGTCAGCCTGCAGTGTGGGGGCTGCAGCCAGCCCTGGTAAGAAAAGGTGTGTCTTTGACTGAGACCAGGAGCTCTCAGATTTCCGTAAATGACACCCACACAAATAAAAAGGAAGGGAGGGAGAATAAAAGGAGAGCGGAGAGAAAAAGCATTGCTCCGCACCTACCTGGTCCCAGACCTGGGCTCCGCGGCAAACTGAGCGCTGGGTCTGGGCACGTGGGAACCGGGAAGTGTCAGGCTGCCCAGTCGCAGAGGTTGCTGGTAGATTTCCAGAAGGGGATGAGCTGGGGACCTGGGGGCGGGATCTGCAGCACCACAAATGTGACCTCTTGTCATCCACGAGCGCTCAGACTCGGGGACTGTGCCTTGTCCCGGCGCCACGGTCTCTCCTGCGTGTGCTGGCATGGCGCTCCGAACAGATGGGCCCCACACCTCCGTGCCAGGAAAGCAGTGTGTGCTTCGTGTCGGTAGTTTAGGGCTGGCGCAGCATTTCAGGACTCCAGCTGAGGAGTCTGGATCACACAGGTCTGTGCTGGGGGCAAATGTGGCTACTCTTCACCTCTTTATTTTTCCTGAATTTGTATCTGAATAGAAAAAAACACAACTTATGCAGAAAACTGAGATTGAAAATAATTGAGGCTTAAAACTGTTCTGTTGGAATTCAGTTATTTCAGGTAACTTTTCTCAGTGGCAAAGAAATCCCTTTTCAAAGGAAATAACTATTCAGAGGATCCGTATACAACAAAATAAATAGCCTAGGAGGCTTGTGCAGGGTGGCGGGTAGGAGGCGACATGTTGGCACCCTCCCCCTTACCGCCTTCTGTAAAGACACTGACTCCTGTGAGACTGAAAGTGTCCCCTCAGCATGACCCCTTTATATTCCTATCCAGCATGCTTTCCTAGGGTGAATAAAGGCATGGATAGGGGAGCTTGTGGATATTCCATAAATAATTACAGCCATTCCTGAGCCGGGTCAGGTGCCCCCAAGGTGGGCAGAGGAGGGAGAGCATAGTGCGGCCCTGCGGTCCTGTGGGCAGGCCCAGCTTTCCTCTCAGTTGGGACAACGGTGCCTGAGCCTGTCGCTGGGCTGAGCCCTGAGGCTGCCCTGAGGCTGCACAGCTCAGGCGGAGGGTCACCATCTCCCTGGCGCCGGAAGTGAGCTTCTGTGTCAACCGAGATGCCCTGTCATGTGACATCTCCCCCAGCTCTGGACTGTCCTACCGACCCTGTACCGACTGTAGACTTCATGCCCCGAACGTGGCGCACTGAGCCCACACATGTGCCTTGCTTGGCTTTCACATATAATATGATGCAGCATTATATCACATTATATAACTGATAAAATGACATAACGTATGATGTCATGATGTGTAAATAAAACATAGGTACAAAATGACATGTACATATAAACTAATGTAAAATGAAGGAATGAAGAGTGCCCTTTCTTAAGCTGGGATTGGGATATGCTTCAACATTTTAAAGATCTCATGACAGAACCACGGAAGTTTGGTCTTTCAACTGAAGCAAACCAAGAATAAATCCCAGAAGAACTAAAATGGTTGCCACCTGTGAAATCATTATCAACATCATATATATATATGTATGTGTGTACATATATATATATATATATGCATGTTTCATTGTACATATGTATACTTTTTTCTGTATATGTCTTATATCATGTATATCCACACACACGTAACATTATATATATATATATATATATATATATATATATACGCACATATATATATATTTATATTCTGCATGTGATAATAGGATCTATACATATATACACACAGAAGGCTGACAGTTTGGCATCTCCTAGTACCACAATAATATGTAATTTTTAAAGTCAACATAAAGAGCCTATGTGGTTTCACTGTGGCTTTTATATTAGAAGAGTCAATGAAAGTGCCTGCCCCACCTTTATCCATGATCCATGCATTGCTAAATTGCCAGAAATGTGAATGTATGTTCATAAACAGTTTTTCCAATTTTCATTTTAGAAATTGGAGATCTGGCGAGCATTTTTTGCCTATCCATAATTACTTAATGATATATACATAAAGGTTTTTCATTATATGGGAATAGTGATAATAATTATAAAGACCCCTACTCAGCTGATGAAATATATATTGCTCCAGAAAAGAAATTATGTCTATTAGAAGTGAATTCTTTCTGCCAGTGAATGGCTCACATGACACCTTTTAACAATTTAAAAAAAATGCACAGCCTTCAGTTTTTATACTTTGGGGGAGAAAATTGCTGGTTTGTGGAATCAGAAAGATTTGTTTCCTATTTGTTTGGTGGTGGTGGTTGTTTTTAACTAACCCTCCCTAGAACGTTATTGATTTTCTCATTCTTTTGGTGCCAAGTATGTACCCCCTGAATCTGAAAAGACAAGCAAAAAGAAACATTAGAGTTGCTCTTCTTGACAAAATTTTGTTTAGACTTGATGCTGTGAAGTGGCGGAGTCTCCCTGCTACTATCCTGTGTTTGTCGGTGTGTATCTACCAGACACTAAACTGCATCTCTGTATGAAAGGGACCTGTCACTCTTTGCCTCTCTGAACTCTGTTGACATCCAGATTTCCATCATTTTCATAGGTATACATCGTTATTTGCAAAATCAAGATCAAACCCAAATCTGGTATTTATGTATGTATTAGTAACAGGGTTTCCGTGTAATATATAACTAGCACTAAAATCATAATAAATAATGCAACAGGGGAGTCATTTCTTCTAAAAATGACTAAAACTTAAGAATGTAGTATTTTTCGGTGAAGTCGGCAGCTCAGAAAACTATTCAAGACATAATTGCAATGTCAGTAACATAGTCTTACTATAATTTCTTTTTTTCAGGAAACAGAAAGGAAACATGTATTTTTTCAAAACCATTTGCCTTTATTCTTATCTTAATACACAGAAATAGTACTGAAATAACCTCTTGAAATTAGAATATTTCCATATTGCATTTCCAGATTTGGGTTCAGGGAATGGGGGGTGGAGAAATTAAGGCTGGTCAATGAGATTAGTGTTTCAAAAATAAAAAAAAAGAGAGGGAGAGAGAGTCCAATTAGAAGTATCCTGGGGTTATTAGTGATAACAGTGCTCATATCCAATTAAGATGAAAACCATTTTACCAGCTTAATGTGCCACCTCTGGCAGTGTAGGTTTATTAGTTTTATCAGACCTGAGAACTGAATCCTGAAATGATACGTATGCTGGGTACCAAAGAGACGCTGTTAAGACTGAGAGATAATTGGTCTAAAATGAGATGCCCTGAAAGTTGTTGATTAACAAGCATCATGGATTTGGAGATGGGGAAGAAATTAGTCATGTCAGGTGGAGATGGAAAGGGAAACACTCACTGGACTGTGCGGTGACATTCTGGAGACAAGAAGGGACCGTGACCCCCTTTGGTGTCCAAAAACTGCACTAATGGCTTGTGACTCAAAGACAAGACAGCCTCCCAGATTCATACAAACTCTAATGAACAAAAGCAGTTGTTTGTGATGTACGTCAGGTCTCTTGTTTTCCCTTCCAGATTAAAGGATATAATAACTAATGATCGGTATTAATAATTAATAAGAAAATCTCTTGTATTATCCCCAAGCTCTTCCAGATTGGCTATATAACCCATAGAACTTATTTTCGTTAATTAATTTTTATTCCTTGATGTTTTTAAATAATCATTTGGACTTTTCAAAAAAAAAAAAAAAAAAATGATCTTTGCATTTCTACGCCAGCCAGCCAAGCACAGCAGAACGGCTAAAAGCAAACAAATGCCTCTACCGTAAAGCTTCCCGCTTAGGTAGCCATAAAATCCCTATCGCGTTGCTGCAAGAAACACCTCCTGGACTAATAAAGTTCCTGCCGCTCCTTCCGGAAGCTGGTGGGGGGAAGCCTTCCTTGTGCGGGCCCAGTGTCGCGGGTGGCCCGTCTTTGGTGACTTGGTCGGTGCATGGCCGGGAATGTGTCATGGCAGTTGGTGGCAAGATGGCCCCACCTCAAGCCTGCACTGGTGACCAGTGGTCTGACCCAAGAGGCTCTTCCAGGAAGCACACCAGTCCTTCCTCTGCTGAGGTGCTGGGGCCGCATTCAATGACACTGAGGGATGAACATGCAGCCTGGGGGCTCGTGGGGCCCTGCTGGGGGTGAGAGGGTGTCCCGACCTGGTAAAGAGGCGGAGGCTGCTTGGGTATGGGCAAGGAAGAATACTTGGGCTTCAAGATCAACATCTTTAGTAACAATTGGATTCGTTGATTTAATCTCCGAAGCATTCTTTTCCTTTAAAATAAGGAAGCGACAGTGGGTAAGGCGCCGGCCTGCGAACCCAAAGGTTGCTGGTTCGATTCCCAGCCAGGGCACATAACCAGGTTGCAAGCCAGGTCTCCAGCCAGCTCTGTAGCTGGAGGCAGGTGAAAGGCAACCATACATTCATGTCTCTCTCCCTCTCTGCTTCTCTCCCTTCCCCTCTCTCTAAATATAATAAATAATTTTAAAAATAAATAAATTAATTAATTAATTAATTAAAATAAGGAAGCGTATTTTACAAGGAAGAAAGTCTAATTGTTCTGTGCGTTCCTTACGTGTCTGGCACTTGGCAATATATTTTTGTTGTTGTTGTTCTGGCTAAACTTAATTGAGGGCTTATTAGAGGCCAGGTGCTAGGTCATTTACAGGCCCATGTTATTTTGACTGCCCGAGAAAGTGGTATGGTGTTCACTTTACAAACGAAGAAATCCTGATTTGGGAATACAAGGAGCCTTCCCCAAAGTCACACGGTAGGCCAGCCGGACCTCAGGGTACAGTTCGTTACCACCAGTGTGCTGTGACAACACAGGATTTGGTGGGCTGTCTCTCAGAAACTTCATACTGACCTGTATAGTTTGTGTATAGTCATTCTCATATTACATAAATAAGGAGACAGATGCAAGTCATATTATTGATAAGTGCTGAAAGTCTGGGCTCAAAAATTCTTCCATTTCCACCATGCTTCTCATGGAACTAAAATAGTAATGAAATTATGTTTACAATACCAGCTGCCAGTTGTTCTCCATATCACGTTAGGTCCTGGACCAATGTTTCCATGTGGACTTTTTAGCCCATCAAAATCTAAATTGTAGCAACGTTTGCCTCTTTCTCCTCTAAAGATTCTTCCTAGTCTCAAGGACTTGCTGCCACCCCACAAGTGCCCAGCCCCAGTCACCCGCCCCCCCTTAAATTTGCCTGTTCACCTCCAGCCCTTTAGAGGAGCAGCCACATCGTGGGGTCCCAGAGCCCAGCTGTGTGGACACCAGAGGAACATAGGAGAGATCGAGTGAGCCAAAGTGTACCAACATTTTCATAAGTCACAGTTGATTCCACCTGAAACACGGTTGTCTTGTTTCAATTTCGGTAAATAGGAAGTTCCTTAAAATTAAATATTTCTTTCAAAAAATGTATTTACGTAAAAAATAGGAAAATACATTTCCCATGTAGCCTGGGGTGGCCAGTTTTGCCATCCTGATGTACCTAAGATACAGGTTTTTATTCAAGATTTTTATAGGAATCTTTTTATTTACAAATTGCTTTTTATATAGCATTTTGAAAGCAACAAAGAGCAGTAAATTGTATTACCGATACAATGGAACATTCTAAAATGTAGTAAAAGCAAGATTTTAAATCAGGCTTTTTAGATTTAGATGCCTACAAACACTAAACACTTTGTCTTGTTCGGGATGGGACATAGTTAAGAATCTTGGATAAATACATAACATACGACCATCAATTTAAAACATAATACCTTATAGGGTCAAATTGTGAACAAATAACAATTTTTGAGTGCAAAAACTGGTGACAGTTTATGGAGGGTTTTGTGTTCATTGAATATATTACAGTGGGCAGGGCGTCAAGGGAGGTAACTGAGTACAATTTCACCAAAAATTCACTTTTGTAAGAAATCGGAAGTACTTCCAAACTGTCGCTGTTGAGTTCTAGACCGATTCCTCCTCTCATTACAGTACAACTCAAAAAAAGAAAGAAAGAAGAGCATCGGAAACATTATTTCCTAGGAAAACCTACCCAATGCAGAGCCTAGTGTCTGTGGTAGATTTTCCTCCCTTCCCGCCATCAGACTATTTCACAGAAGAGAGGAGTCTGGCTCTGTTTTTCGGCTGGAATCACAGCGGTTTCTGTTTCTAACCTGAGAAGAATGTGGCTGGGACTGAAAAGCCCCCTGTCCCATTGTTAGACTCCCCGGCACTGATCCTTGCTTTTAACATCATAATGAGGGATACTCTTTAGTGGATTATCTTGAGAAGGGATTAACTCCTTCAAGTCTTCTAGGGGGCAAGGTGTTTGGAGCCCTAAATACACACCAATTGCCTGCTTAACTTTTCATCTTATTTTGAAAACTGCCCAGCTGGATTTCAAATTCTTTTCCATAGAGCTGAATTTTATTAGTAGCAAAGTTGGAGTTAGGGGCAGCAGATGCTAAATATAAGCACTGTTCTTTAATCTCGTGGGGCCAAATGTTTCAGATATTTCACCAAGACAGGCCCGTCAGGATAGGACTCAATCTCAGCTTTGCTGTAGACGCTCCAAGCACTTAAATCCTTGCACCATTGCCCAGCCCCGTGAGTTAAGCCTTCAGGAACCCCATACTTTTACTGGGGACCCTACCTTTAAATGCCACTTGTCCATCTGGCTCTGGTACCATGGCTTTTTAACATTACATGAACTTCTTTTTAGGTCACGCTCAAAGTAGAATTCAAATATCTCATAAACACACACACACACACACACACACACACTTGAAAAGAGAACTAATTGCTCTATAATTTGTAATCAAGTGGTTTCTTTAGGCTTTGCTTCCTTATCTCAATAACCACTTATTTCTGCCTGCCTATTCCATGAGTACTAAAATCTTGTATTTGTTTCATATTCACCTCACCCCTTTTCTAACCTTATTTCTGTCATTAACTACCCTATTGTATTATCATCCGACCTGCTAGGAGACCAGAGTTTTAAATTTGTTCTTTCTTCTCCTTCTCTGTGCATTCCAGCTCTTTTCCTTAACAGCTTACAACTTCTCTTTTGTTCAATCCAGAGACAATTTTCACCACCAAAAACACTCATTTTAAAGGCGTTTGGTAAAGGTAGAAAAAAAATTTTTAACACCCAACAAAATCTTTTCTTAGAACTTCAGCTTTTAGGCTCATGTATTTTTTAATCAAAGAGCAACTCTCGTCACTGGCAGCTTTAAGACTGATGTGTAAATGAATTTTAAAATGCTATATTAAGTGTGCACAAGTTTTAAAACACATATGAAGCCAAGAGACAGCCACAAAAAGGTAGAGAGGGAGAATGAAGTTGCCTGACTTTTTTTAGACTCAAAGAATCCAGGTGCACTTTCTTGTGAACAAAATGAAATGAACTCTTATTCTTTGTTTAATATATATAATAACTGTATTCTAGAGGCTATGCTTTAATTGTAAATAATCCACCACATTCTTTCAGGGTAAACTCTTTAAAGAGTCATGAATTTTATTTATACTCTCTCTCTCTTTGAGAGTCTTTTGTTTATTTGCTGTTTCATTCTTTGTGAAATAACACTCCCAGAGGAAAATCCCCTCTCTGCTTAAGGAATTAGGCCAGAGACAAAAGCCGGGAATTCTTTAAGCCTTGTTTTGTGCTAAGAGAAATGTTTGACATTTCTGTGGAGAGGTGTTTAGTTTGGATTCATTAGGTCTTAGGGACTCTTTTCTCTGTCCTGGCCTTTCAGATTCTGCCACTGTTTTTTTTCTGTGTTTGGTAGACTGGAGAGAATTTACCAGGGTGTAATTAGGTTTCCTACATTCGAGGAGCAAAACTCCAGTTGTTTTTAATGGAACGACCAAGTAGTCCCCAGGCTCAGCAGGCTCGAACCTGAGTCCCACTTTCTCATACCCATCTGGGTAGAAGGAAGGACAGCAAGCAAAGCGAGGAAGGAAAAAGGTTTCCACCAAAGTTTACGTCCTGAGCGAAATAAATGACTCTCAAGAGCATCTTTAAACAAAAGGAACTTGACCATCACTCCCACGGTTCCAGCCACAGAGACCCAGACATCTGATTGTCCTATGCTTCATCGAGGAACACTAGATAAATTCAGCATTAGCGCAGTTTTTCAGACAAAAGAAAACTTCGCAATGTTTTTTCTTTGTTGGTTTGTTGAATTTGACAACACCTTGGCTTGCCTTCATTCCTTCCCAAGATTGCTCAAAAGAAGTCTCTTGCCTGACCTGGACATGGGACATTCTTGACAGGGTGTCACAGCCCGATCATCTGTTTTCTTGCTAAACAACAGAGATGGACTAGATGATGTGTTTCACTGCCTGAATCAGTACAAGCCCAAATATTTGGTAATTCTGCAAATCCTGCCTGGTCATATTTTCCCTTTTCTTCTTGCCTGTGACGTCAGAGACTAAACCACAATGATGCGCTCTGCACTTTAACTGTGGCCAGGAGCAAGTCATGCAGGGATCTGTGGTGGGACACTTCTAAGGCTCCATGGAGAGCAATTCTGAGATTGATGAGCACAAGCCATGCAGATGGTTCCAACCAAATCCCAGTGATGTCCCACACCTTGTCATTCTCAGCCCAAAGGCAACGATCAGTTTAGGAAACATGAACTTTCAGTTTAAGAAACATGCCCAAGGGCAACTGTGTTCTCCATTCAGGCCCCACCACAGAGAGGAAGTTCACAGACCAGCCAAGGGACCCATGGCCCAGCCCTCACCAGTGACATCCTTATGGAGCTGCAAGTTTTCTTTGGTTGGGCTGACAATAGCCCTTTGCCAGATCTGTCTGGGAAAGTGTTAACCAGAAACAAAAGACAGAAACACTGAAGGAAGGTCTAGTGCCCACGACTAAATAGGGAGAGACCAAATGATAACATCTTTACCTAGTGGATCAACTGCTGTCAAGTATGCTGCTCCAGCCCATCCACCCCTCAAAAAGTACCAGTTTGTCTTTACTGAAATTGAGGAAAAGCTGACAGCCCTGTCCCTCCAACCCCATAAATAAGGATAGATACAACAAAGCACTGAACCCTTCAGCTAACAGGACGAGGCAAGTTTCTTTCTCGTTGGATGTATATCTCTACAACGTTTGTAAAAATAATTCTAATCAATGTTATTGGATAGAGTGAAAAAGTCAGGTACTTTTCCCCCTTCTTTTCAAACCCCTGGGTTGTAAATTATAGTTCAATGGCCAGGAGGACTTAGAGGTGTGCATCCAAAACCACTTTTGCAATTCCACATAATTCAGGAGCCTTTGAGAAGAAATATAAATCAGTGATTGAAACCACTGGTTCTGCAAGAATGTTAAAAGATAAATCCATCAGACTGTGTTCACAGAAGACAAGTAGGAACGAATAACAAGATAAACATTTGTGAAAAGGTATGGGCATCAATAAACATAAGTAATTGTTTAGAACATTAAAAGAAAGGTTTAATAATCCAAGTATGAACCATAGGTTGGAATTTAAGTTTTCATTCCTGAAAGAAAACAGTAGACTCTGGGCAGGAAAGGGGTCAGAGGAAAAACAGAAATACAAGAAATACTGCAAAGTCAAGCATACACACTGCAGTCACCCAAATGTCTTTCTTCAAATCAAGTTCTGAAAAACTGGTCGGGCAAGGGTTTTGCAATAGTGAAAAGTGTCCCCCGTCCCTGATATAAGGAGAGTGCGTTACCAATCAGTCCCCTTGGGTAAACGCTCACCAGCGAGGCCATGTTTTAGAGAAACACGTGTTTCCATCCACATCCCTTTCACTGATCCTGACCTATCAGGAGAGACAGAAGAGGCAGTTGGTGAACTTCCTTTTAAAGAGACCGTAGCTATTGTGAGCAATAACACAGATAAAAACACTAGTGAAGGGAACAATGATTTTTTTGTTTCATTCTATGGAATAAATTTGAGTTGACCAGATATATTTAAATAATTTTCTACTTATATCATTTTCTGTCCGTTAAAAAACTCGGAGGCAGGGGAGAGAAGCTGAGCTTTTCCCAAGTATAGAAATAAACAAAGTTTGCTTAAAATAAGCGTTGGCATATTAATTCTTCAGTGGGGCTGGAATGCCATCAAGTGAAAGGCCAATGATAAGGATGTAACAATGATGGGATTTGATCTGCAAGCGCAGGTCTATCATACCGTATAAAATCAATTACGATAATTCCCACAGGACTTCCTCCACCGCTGAATCTACCAAATGTGAGTCCTAATGTGCAAAAAAAGCTATAGAAATAGTCAGTGTGAAGATTGAGGCTCTTTACTGATTGTAATTCATTAGAACCAAACATGTTCTTATATTTTAAGTCTCTGTGGAAATAAGCTTTCTATAACCTAAGCAATAATAGCCTCTAGACCTGCACTGCATTTTTCTTTGTTCAGTGCTGTGCAGTTGGTAACTTTAAGCGTGATCCTTAACTTCCTAATGAAGGCAGATTGCCTTCTTTAGCCATCATAAAAAGCGGCATGTTCTGTGATCAGGTGTGAGTTTGTAGTTTTGAGAAACTGTAAAACTTCCTGGTTCTTCGCAAAACAAAACAAAGCTCATCAACACAGACCCCGGTGTGGTGGCTACCAAAGGGCCGGGGAGGGAATGCTGGTCGGGGTGGGGGTTCAGGCAAAGTGTAAAAGGAGTAAAATACTTGGTGATGGAGGAGACTTCACTTTGGGTGGTGAGCACCTAGTGCAGCATTCAGATAACGCATCATGGTATGGTACACTTGAAACTTACGTAATCTTATTAACCAACGTCACCCCCTTCAGTTTAATTAAAAATATAAGTAATAAAAGGTCATACCATGGCGGGAAGTGGGGGAACTTAGCTTACTTGCAGACAAGGCAGGACAACGTGAGGTATTCAGCATGTACCCATGTCCTATGTCTTCAGTCGGTTCCCGAATTTTCTCCTCTCTGGACGAGGCCTAACATGCCCAGGCCAATACTGTAAGAAAATATGGCTGATTTCCAAAGGGAAGGGTTGCAGCCGAAAGAGATGCCTCTTTAGAAATGGCATTTTGTTGAACCATTTCCGGAAATAAACAAACTTTCAGAAAATTCCCATATTGCCCTCCTAGCCTTTCACAGGACAGCATGGAAGCTAACGGTGCCTTTCTAACCACTGCGGGCTCCTGCTCTCACAATCAGAGCACATTCTTCTTCAAACTTTGAAACGATTTCTAAATGAATCTTTTTTTTCTCCCACATTTGGGTTAAGTATAAACATCAAGTGTTTGATTATAGGTTTTAATGGGAAGGTTTGATACAGACTTTACCCCAATTCCCAGTATATCAAGACAATTTTCTGTATTTGATGTGGACTGTGAGGGTTCTTTTGCAGATATTATTTTAAATGTGATTATCTTGCTTCCTTTTTTTTTTTTGTTACAAAATAAAGACTTTTCCCCTTAGGTTGCCTGTCACTTTTGAAATGGGCAACATGATGAATTATGGCACGTTTGCCTCGCTCGGCTTTATCAAGCTCATTAGAGATGATGCATGATCTTGAACTTTACAGAAGGAAAAAAAATCCATGGACACCCTCTTTCTTTATCCTCTCTGTTTACCTCTGAAATTATGCTGTTTTACTTGTTGCACAAACTGGCCACCTATTGAGAAAAAAAAAAGAAAAGAGGAAGCCTTGTCTGTAAAACTCACAGTTTTCCTCAACAATAGCCCTGAAATTGAGTGGTGAATTCTCAAAAGAGTGATATCTCTAAACATCTAGCTCAGAATTGTCAGCTAGGCAAAATAATAATTAATTAATTAATTAATTAATTGAAAAATTCATGGGTGTAGATTTGTTGGGAAAGGATAGTTTTAACTCAAGTTTCCAATGAGAAGTTCTTAGGATAAAAGTCTTTCATGAGAAAGCTTCGGTTTAGTAAAATCCTCTTTCATCTATAAATTTAAACAAATCTTACTCTCTTTTAGAATCCTATGGTTTGCTGAATATTCATTTTTAAAGAAAAATTTAAGACTCAGTTTTAAACTGATTAATGCAAAGTAAGTTTTAAATAAGTCTTGAGAGCGCGCACACAAAAATATTTTTTCAGAGATAAAGCCATATCTTCTTACCTCTCTCTATAGTACTTTGAAAATTTGATTTGCTCTAAAATAGACAGATTCACCGTGATGAAGGTCATCAGATAAGTAAAAATTGTTTCTCCAAGTTGAATTCAGTGCTTATCAACGAAAACAATTCCTCTCTAATCCTTGAGATGTTAACCTGATTGAAATGTAAAATGCAAATGAATATTATTTTTAAATGTTAAATACAGAGTTAGAAAAAATATTTGGCTTCAAAATCATAATGGTGGCTACTTTGAAAGCAAATATATGTATTATCTGATTTTCCTTTTCTTCAGGCTATATTCATTCCTGGCGTTCGTGATCCATGAGTTTCCCTGGAAATAGAAAGACTGTTGAGGCAACGTGCATTCGCAATGTCCTACCTTCCCTTCAACTATTGCCTGGGAGAGTCTCCTAGGAAGCCCATGGGTCAATCTTTACTTGTAAGGATGTTTTCAAAAAGATTATTTGAACTGGGGTGACCCAGTCAAAACTGACCCTACCCTGATGCAGATGACAATCTGGAGGAAAGATCAATCTTAATCCAAGTATCATTTAGTCCAATAAAGAATTAAGGTACTTGCTACTAAGGTGAGACCATGAAGGAGGGTACCAGGGGCTCTGGATGCACCTGTCAGGGACTCCTGACCTCCCCCAGGATGTCCCTGAGTCCTCCTGGGGTATAGGGTGGGGGGTACAAAGAGGAGGCAGCAGGAATGAGAATTTCTCTTGAACGGTTTGGAATTCAGGTTCTGAAATTCAATGCGCTAATTGGGTGCCAACAGTCTTTTCCAAGACACAATGAATCACCACATGTTAGAAAACCCCTTGGAAGGCGAACCCTCATAAGAATGGAGACCCTTCCCTCCATCCCCTCTTAGAGGGATGCAGCCTTCTGGGGTTGATATCGAAATGCAAGTTAATTTTGTGATCACAGATACCAAAAAAAATTGTATTTACAAAGTCAGTTTTAAGTCCTGGTTATGTTGGTTTTTCCAGTCATTCTCCTGTTTGAATGTAAATGAGTGTATTCCTCCCACCCAGGAACATATTGAAATCCTAACACGCCCCCCATCCCTTTCCCCTTCCCCTGCAGTGTGATGATATTTGGAGGTGAGGCCTTTGGGAGGTAATTAGGTTTAGAAGAGGTCCTGAGGGTGGGGCCCATGATGGGATTAGTGCCCTTATAAGAAGAGACAGCAGGACACTCTTCACTTGAGGACACAGTGAGACAGCAGCAGTGTAAAAGCCAGAAAGAGAGCCCTCAGTGAGGAATCTGATTGGCCGGCACCTTGATCTTAACCATCCCAGTCTCCAAAACTGTAGGAGATGAATTTCTGTGGTTGAAGTCACCTATTCAATGATCTTTTGTTCTGGCAGCCCAAGTAGATTAATACAATGTGTACGCCCAAGATAAGATGCTTTGCAAAGCTAAGAACATTTAAGCCCATGAAAAGGCTAAACTATAATAAAATTCTTAAGAGTTAGCCCCTTATTTTCTCCTTGAATTTTATTCCCACATGTCTAATAATTCCTTCTGGCATATTTAAAATGAGAACTCTTCCTCATTGGCAAGGGCATCCTTGGATACTTATTAGCTGCAATGTTAGTTGGTGTGTATACTCTTCCCTTGTGTGCCGTTGCCCCATTTCCTGGACCTCAGGTCACCCACTAATATATCTGAACCACCATGATACAGAGGCCATCAACCTCCACAGGTATGTGAGATGAATAGGGTTCTTTGTGTGAAGCACACAGAGAAGTACTTAATTTCTACTGTATTAGAACCTCAGCATCTTTGATTCCTTGGATGCACTTCCATCTGCATTTTAGATGGTTTGCTACTGAAGCCTTCCCATTGTGGGTGCTACGCTAGGTTCCCTTTTGGTATATCTGGGGCCCTGAGGAGCTTTCCGTCTTGATGTCCCCTCCTGAATCCTGGGCAGGTGGAAGAACTTAGAAGGAAAATGGAAACTGCCTTTTATTCCCTAGGCATCACAGATAGAGTGTGGAGTCAAATACAGGGATCCAGGCCTCCCTTTCCAGCAGCTCCCACCCCCGACGCCTGCCACAGGTGGAGCTCAGCGAGCAGCAGTCCAGGAACGATACTGAGGGATGTGGGCAAGGGCAGATGGCCTGAAAGGCAAACCGCTGTTTTGGTGTGTGAAATTCTCTGTCACGATAACTTGGTAAATGAAACCGTCGGAGCGCAGGTAGAATTGGAGGTGGAAAAGGCAGAAAGAGTGATTTCAAGATGCTGTGGGCGGCTGAAGGACTCCTGCCTGAAGATTGGAAGGTTGGCAGGCCCAGCCTGAGGGCGTCTGATTTTAGTAACAGCCCTGGCGGTGTGGGTTTAGAGTTGTCTCAACTGGCATTGGGGGGCAGGGGGCAGGAAAGGATAGAGAAATAGGTGCTGAAGCGTCAGGGTTTCAAGTTGTTTCACCATTCAAAAAACAAAATGCCTTTATTTGTATTTTCAAATTAGTGTGTACCTGCAAAGTGGTTTCTGGGTGGAGACCTCTGAAGCTTATTAATAAGCATACACATTTTTTATGTTGCATTATGGCATAGGTTAACTTTTGCCTTTCCCCTCTTTGTGACATTGCATACAGAGGCCTGTCCCGAAAGTATCGAGCCAACATCCGTGTGATTAAAACAGTTTGTGCAGCCGATACTTTTGAGACAGACCTCGTATTCCCCATATTGTTCATGCCCTGGTCATTTTTAATAGCTCTCTGCGGCTTCTTTAGTTAAGTCACCCCACTTGAGTTGGCTTGTATCTAAATTTTAGAGCTGGTGGTCTTGCTGGTTGCAGAGACTATAGATTTACGTGACGTGATGTCAGGTGTTTGGTGTCTAAATTCGATGCTGGCTCAAGGTTGCCCTCTTTTTCTTCCTCTTAATTCCCAACCGCATGCAGCCCCCAAACTTGGAGATTTCTGACTCCCACTGCTCATCTCCTCAGCTATCAATCCCAAGAAGGTGATTTCCATGTAATAATTTTCCGCTCGTAGTTTTAACCTCTTTTGGTGCGTTTCTATTATTTCTTTGTCCTTACTGGTGGTTACACCAGCTCCCAGTTTAATATCATTTGCACATTTCATTAATATGTGGCTTACTCCCTCTTCGAGATCCTTAATAAAGATGTTAAATTAGATTGTATCTGACATTGACCCCTGGGGCAGCTCGATGCTTGAACGATATCCCATCTCCCCGCCGGTCGCCTACAGAGCTCTTGCAGAATGTGGAAGGCACGGCTTCAACCTGGGATAAATCTTCCATTATAATTCCAAAGCGCAAGTCAAGTCATGTGGTTTGGGAGAACTTGACATTGCCAGAACATACTTGCAGTTGCTAGGAAGTCATATTTTAGCAATTAAGGACAGGTTTGCCAGAATTCGATGTCAGGTTGCCAATCTGCTGACAATTATAAGAGATAGTCTCGCTTTCCTGTCGAATGCATTTCAGTCAAGCTGAGAAGGGTCGTGTTTTTCCAAATGAAACTCGGCTTCCTTATTTCAAGGCTAGCAGTCACCTTTCACCAGCTTTTAACAGCAGGCCTGCACTGTGTTTCAAAGCGGACTTATTAAAGAGGTGGTTGTACCAGCAGCCAGTGTAGACAGGCCGCAGGGAAAGGGACCAGGTGCCCCACTGAGAACCTGGACATGGACTCAACTTTCCAATTTCAAAAATTTACCATGAGTTCTTCCAATTTAGGAACTTTTTTGTTTTTTTCATAGAGAAGGTATAACACCATACGATACACTTGGCACAAAATTTGGTGTGCTCATAATATTTAGAGAAATCTGTATATTTATATCAGAGGCAGAATTTCTTCAAAGAAGTTGTAGAATAATATCTTAAAAATTTCATTTCATTACCAAAGAAGCCCAAAGTTTTACACAAAGCACCGACTCTGGTGCCTGCAGCTTAACTTGGGTTGTTCTAGCATTACACAGAAGGGCAGATGGTATGCCTCTAGTATGAAGCAAGTGTTGCTTAAAAGGAGGTATATTAATTCTAAATGAGCTAATCATTAGCCAGTCAAAAAGCATTGATGGTATGTCCATAAGGTGTAGAAGGGTTTAATCAGCCACGTATCAGGAGGTCCATGTCGTAGAATGTCATGAAGGTATGACTTCTCCCAGCCCACCGCTATCCATGAAGAGCAACAGTCAGGGGTCCTGGTAGAGGGTGGCCGAGGGTCCGCTGCACACCCCACAACCAGCCTCTGGGCCTGTGCTGTACACACCTGAAAAGGCATCCTGAGGCCTGTTAACAGGAGTAAAGTGGTTTCACTACTTTCACTATCGGACATTTAAAACAGATTTTGTAATTTTTTTAAAGACTTTATTTATTATTTCCAGAGAAAGGGGAAGGGAGAGAGTCAGAGAGGGAGAGAAACATTGTATGGTTGCCTTTCACCTGCCTCCAGCCACGGGCCTGGCTGGAGACCTGGCTTACAACCTGGTTATGTGCCCTGGCTAGGAATCGAACCAGTGACCTGTGGGTTCGCAGGCCAGCACCTTATCCATTGAGCCACCAGCCGGGGCTAAAACAGATTTCAATAAGACAAAAAATACAAGTAATAAGGAAACTATTCTCCAAATTGTCTATATAGTTATAATGATGGGTGAAATAAAAATAAATATGTCTAATCACAGAATAGTTTATCATGGGAAATAAAAATGAATACTCTTTTGCATTGAAGCTCATTCTCTTGTATCTAATTTGGAGAGATACTTAACAAATAGTATAACAAAGGCTTTCTTCCTATTATAATAAGTAATTGATGTAGACTGAGCCATTTTGCCTGATGGATTTCAGAGCAGGAGAGTGACAGTCACTCAAGGCACTGTCATTGAAAAGCTGCATCTCGGATATCTCTTTTTTTAAAGATATTTCTACACTTCTTGAAATGAGAAAACATCCTAGCCATGAGAATAGTGTTACAGCCTTTTTCTGGAAATGCTATGTGCAGAATTTTAAAAACAACATTGGAGGTCTAGCCTATAAAAGCATTGGGAATGACCTAGTAACAGGTCTGGACTTTGAGTCAGGGGACAGTTGTTGCTGGTCTTTGCACTCAGGCCTCTTTTGCATCTGAATCTTCTCATTCTCAGGCACTAGAGCCAGTTTTCTCAATACAAATCCCACCTTGGTCTTTCTATTTGCTCAACTTCCAAAGCTTTTCAGTTGCCCCGTGGCCGAAGTTCAAATTTCTTAGCCCACGGTACCCTTTGCTGCCATAATGCCAAGTGGACCTTTCATTCTCTTACCTGGGACAGGTTTTGTCAACTTCTTTCTCTATGCTGTGAACTCACCCTTCAAAGCTTCTCAAAAAACATCTCCTTGGAAAAGTTATTGCCTTTTATTTCTTTTGTGGATGCATGTTTGTTCACACTACTATATCATAGGATATGTTTGCTATTTTTAATCATAATTATTTAGTTACTTGTCCAAGTGAACTCACTCAATCTCTTTAACGGCAATAATTGCATTTTTATTTAATTCTGCATCACATCCTCTTATCAAATAGCTAAGTGCCTGGCATATAATCGTGAGGGACTATGTGTTGAATGAGTGAATGAGTGAATGAATGAATGCGACCTGAATTCAGCTGGCGATTTTACCAATAACCTGCTGTGTGACCTTGGCGGAGTCATTTGATCTCTCTGTGCCCCAGATTCCTGCTCTGGGAAAGGAGGATAATAATTGCTACCTGTCATAGAAGGATGCTGCAAGGATTAATGAAATAATTTTTGTAGAGCAGTTTGAGCTCCCTGGAAGAAAGGCACTATGTAAGAACAAAGTGTTATTATAATTATTATGTAGCACCTTTCATCTGAGAATCTCAAAGCACTTCACAAAACATTAACTCATTAGTCTTCCCAATGCTTCTGCGAGAGAATCCCATTATCTGCATCCTGGAAAAAAGGCCAATGCAGGCAGCAAAAGGTTAAACGCCATTGTCAAGAGCAGGTCCCAGCACTCCTAGCTGGGAGACAGCTCACTGAACCTCCGCAGGGTGACTTCCCCATTTCCCTGTACTGAGACAGCCATTGAGCAACCCCGGCTGGGTGGCAAAAATCCAGTTGGAATGAGAGCTCAGGTTAATACCTTCCACAGAAGAAGGGGTGGGCTGGGGCCTGAGCTGACGACCACAATCCTTCCTCAAGTGTAACAGGGAGAAGGAAACACCGCCTTGCCATCCACCGCTCACCCTCCCGCCCAGGCTTCGCCTCAGGTCTTTTCATCAGCCCCCTTTTAACTCGACACCTTCCCAGGCGTCTGTCTCCCAGCCAGAAAATGTCTCATCACCTTTGAATACAAAGGTAGCAGTTTAGCAGCCAAAGAAATGCTCCTAAAGAAGACAGTCAAGGGAGCTTTCCCCTCCTAATACTGTTTTTCCTGCTGAATCCCATGAATGTTAGCTGAGACAGGTGGTACTAATCCTCCTTCTAAAAGGAAAAAGGAAGAATGCGAGCTATTCTGCATATACTGGGGGCGGGGGGCACGGTGCGGACAAAGATGCTGTTACATTAGGAACTGCGCGCAAAAGGGAGCCGTTTCTATTCATAGCTAACCAGGGCGGCAACATTTGCGCCTTGATCGCAAATGTTAAATTCGTACTTCCTGGAGGTGGTGGGCAAGATGGCTGGTCCAGCCCTGGCCCGTGTGGCCCAGCTGGTTAGAGCATCGCCCTGGAACCAAAAGGTTGTGGGTTCGGTTCCTGGGCAGAGCACGCACCTGGGTTGCAGGCTCCATTTCTGGTTGGGGTGCATGTGAGAGGCAACCATCAATGTTCCCTCATGCATCGATGTTTCCTCACACATCGATGTTTTCTCCCTCTTTCTCCCCCTCTCAATCAATCAATCAAATTGGAAAGTCTGTCTACTAGGCAGGGTCACAACAATCAGAGCTCTCCCTGCTCAGACAGAGGAACCTAGTGGGAGACAAAAAGAGTGTTTAACTTTCGGAGTGGTTTCTTAAACGTTACATTTACCCATTCGGAGTGATCACGTCAACATTGAGCCTCCATAGTGCAGATTGAGAGATTACAAATGTCATGGAAAACGAAGATGTTTTTGGATGAAATAACTCTCTGATAAGTTATGTCTGAACATGACCACTGGCATTTCAGAGCTGACTGCAGGGACACAGAAACGTAGGGAACTCTGCCTGAAGGGCTCCAGGCGGCAGGCTGTCCTGCAGAGGGAGACGGGCCTTGAGTAGCCGTGGCCTCAGCCCCCTCAAGTTAACCCTGCATGGAGGGCCGAACGCCTGATGACTGCCAGAAAGCGCCCCCAGGTATTCCCACAGTTCAGCCATTTCTGAAGAATGGAATTTTAAAAAATAATAATCTCTGTAACATGGCCCCTTTGCCAAACATGGCTGGATCCGTTTTTAAAAAGCACGTTCTTTACCATTGCTCTTTTTTGATTGACAACTTTTTCCCCCGCCTTGAGAAGAGGAATCATTGCTTGACTATCCAGACCCCGGAGCAGCTCTTACTGGCCTTCGTGCAGGGAAGATTTTAGTTGGGCCCTAGACAGTTCTCTCTGTCTCCTGTGCGCACACACACACACCCATACACGAGCGCACACACATGCACCCACACGCATGCACGCGCACACGCATGCATACACACACCACTCAGAAATTGGAGCAGGGCCACTGCGGGGTGTCTGAAGGGAGGGCCCACTGCTGCTTCCTTGTCCTCCCGTTTAAAGCGACAAATGACTGGGCAGACATGTCCAGAACAACTGCTACAGCCACCCAGGGATGCTGGTGTCACGATGTAGGCCTGACAGCATGCCAGGAGACAGGGAAACCCCACAGCCAGGGCCCCGTAAGGCCAGGAAGGGAACTCGAGGCACAGCAAGCAAGCTGAGGCGTGGATCCTTAGCTAACCCTGGGCCTTGAGGAGAAAGTTCCAGATGACAGTACCAGCTGCACATGAGGCCCTGGGATGTCCTATATAAAAGAGAGCCTAGAGGTTATAAGACATTTTCCTCTGTTATCTGTTTGACCTCATGTGTATGATAATCACATATTTGTCTCTATTTCCCATGAGCATCTTTTAAGGGCAGAGAGTGGGTCAGTTCCCTTCTCCCACGCACCCCAATATGGTATCCACCCATGGGTAGGCACATGAAACATGTCTTTGAGTGTGAGGCGCTGCGCACCGACCTTGTTTGGTTTTCTAGACAATACTCATTCATTCTACAGATGTGCGTTCAGTTGCCATCCACATGCCAGGCCCAGTGCCCGCCTGGTGAGGTTAAATGAGAAGGGAGTGCTGACGAACCAGGCTAGACCGTTTCCAGGTTTTTGTGGCACAGCGAGCGGTCCAAGCTTTGAGTGAGTAGCCTCGGTGTTGGGATGCAGAGAGGTGGAGGAAGGAACACAGGACGGACACCCAGGTGGTCCCAGGACAGGCTCTCACCTGCTCCGGCTTTCTGCTGGGACCTGAGTGTGGAAAGACAGTGGCTGACAGGTGTGCTGGCTCCGGATCAGGTGGGGCGCTGCAGGTGTTCCGAGTTCTTATTTGCAGCGACAATGCAGAGCTGGGTCTTTGGGGAGCTGTCATAGCCCTAACACCTGTGACATTACCTTCCCCATCACCCACCAGGTCAGTGTCAAGAAGACAGCTGCTCCGTGCCTGTCACCCCGTGGTCACCTTGGCACCAGGGGTGAAGTCACCACTCAGCGAAGACCACACCAACCCGAAACCAAAAGGCCTTGGGTCGGTCCCCACTCCATCTTTTCAGCATGGCCTAGTTTGTTCCCAGGTGTGGGGTTCCCCTGCCTCATGGCATAATTGTGATCCTATGTAGCAATGCCAGGGGCCTTAGGAAAATCCCGTCTTTGAGCCTTGTTGCTTCTGTCTGTATGATGGGGAGAATGACGACTGCTCTTCCTTGCCTGATAATTTTTTTTTTTTCAAAACATTTATTGATTGATTGTATTTGAGAAAGAGAGGAAGGGAGAGTGAGAGAAAGAAACACTGATTTGTTGTCCCACTTATTGATGCATTCAGTGGTTGCTTCCTATATGTGTCCTGACCAGGGATGGAACCCACAGCCTTGGTGTTTCAGGATGACACACCAGCCGAGCTGCCCCACCAGGGCCTAATATGCTTCTTGAAGATACAAAGGCTCTAGCGATCTCAGATAAAAGAGAAATGTAACGTGATGATGAAGGGAGAGGGTTATGTCAACAAAATGGTTTTCCTCTCAAGATGGAGAGACAGTGATGAAAACACTAAGGGCCGCGGTTAAGTGGTGTAACCTCAAAGCTGGAACTTTGCGCGCCTGCATTGGAATGACATCAAGCATGGAAGAGGCCACTGAAGAAGAAAAGCCTGAGTCTTCTGAAAGCTTCTTCACTTCCCACCGCACCCCAAACCTGCTGAATAGGAAACTTGGGCCGGGTGGGCTCAGCAGCGGGTGCTGGGACAAGCCGTGCAGCACCCGAAAGATATATTCCCAAAGATGGATGAAAGGAAACGGTTTAATCGCTCATACTGGAACAAGAAACATTTTCATTATGTGCAAGTGTTTTACATACTGCCTTAAAGAAAAATAGTTTTCATTGGATTATCAAAAGACTATTATAGTTACTATGTTTTATGTCTTTAAAATGAATGGGGTACCAAAAACTCCTGATGGTGCATCGTAAATGAGGGCAGGGAAGATAGCATCTGATAAGGAAAGGGTTTTTTATTTGGTTTATGGTTATGGTTGCTGTTGGTGGTATTTGTTTGCTTTTTTTTTTTCCCATCTCCCCGGAATACCAAAGTCAGAGATGGGCAAAGGCATTTTTAAATTTTTATTTTTATTTTTAGAAAGAGGGGCAGGGAGAGGGAGAAAGAGAGAGAGGAACATCGATGTGAGGCAGACACATGGATTTGCTCCCTCCTGTGCGTGCCCCCACTGGGGACTGAACCTGCAACCCAGCCAGGCATGTGCCCCGAGGGGGAACCAAACTGGTGACCTTTCCGTTTGCAGGATGATGCCCAACCCACTGAGCCCCACCAGCTGGGCAAAAGCATTTGATCTGAAGAGTCATATTAAATGTATGAATGAGGAAACCGAAATTAAGGAAAATGATATAGAAAAAAAATTAGAACTTTATTCTTCTCAAGGTCTCTATTCAATGATGTCCTGTATCTTTCATGTATTCTAATTTTTATCAGTCTATAAATAATCATCTCAGACCTGGCTGGTGGCTTAGTGGATAGGTGCTGCTGGCCTGCAAACCAGAAGGTTGCTGGTTCGATTCCCAGCCAGGGCACATAACCAGGCTGCACGCCAGGTCCTTAGCTGGAGGCAGGTGAAAGGCAACCATACCCTGATGTTTCTCTCCCTTTCTTCCTCCCTCCCTGCCCTTCTCTCTGAAAATAATGAATAAAATCTTTTTTTAAAAATCATCTCAAGTAATGCATTTGTTGGCTGTGAAAACACGAGTGATAACAAACTTTTCTTGAATTTTTAAATATGAATTTCAGTAACTAATAACCACACCCCCAAATTCTAGTCAAAACCCCTGCCGCAAGAAAAGCAAGCTAAGTTCTCTGGGATTTCTGCATATTTTCAAGAGAATGACAAAGCCTCTCTTAAATGTCATTCTCTTTATGTTCATCTACCTGGCCTTGAAGTCACACTCACAATGAATGCTCAGGATCAGCTGCTCTGAAAGAGAAGTCAGAATGTGGTTTCATTAGAACTTTTCAAAGTATTCATCATAAGGTTGTTCTCAGATCATTTCGGCATCTCCCAGCTTGTTTTATTTATTAGAAACTTTCAGTGAGAACAACTTTTTATGGTTTTTTATATATTGTCATCCATGAATATGGTTCTTCACCCCCCCGTGTTCACTAAATAGATGCACAGGCAAACCAACCGGTATTAACACCTCTAACTCAACAGATGCTAACGTGAACATAAAGATGGGCACAAATTACACAGCTGGTACTCAGCCTTCTTGTTTTATTTCCCTTAATGCAACTGTCATCAGATCTATGCCATGTATGGGTTCACATCTAATCAGATGGGGTCTATAAAACTGTCCTCTTGAACATCTATAAATATTCATTCACAATCTTGGATTATCATAACTCTGTCACTTCACTTTTCCTCATTCCCATCCAATTTTTTATCATAAAAATCTATCTTGGAAATGATGACGGCATAGATGACTGAAGAGTGAAAGATTCAGCATGTTTGGACACTAATTTCACTGAAGGCCAGCAGTCTGGACACACAGTTCCGTTAGTTTGCTCCTGCTGAGGATTGATCCCATGAGCACTCGGGATGCAATGTTGTCTCAGGTCCCTCCACCCACATACTGCTGGTCTTCAGCGCTAGCACGTTGCTTTCTTTATTACTAACATCACATCTAACAATTCATTGCAGAAGATGCTAGAGGGAGGGGCCGGTTAGTTTGGCCCTTAACTCGACTTTAGAAACTAACAAAGAACTGTAGATTTAGCCATAGAATGAATACACGGACTTCTTCCTGGTGTGGCGTCTGAGCCATGAAAGGCTGCCGCTGACCTGCGTCTTCTGTCGTTCACACTTCCAGTCTCATATAGGCAGGATGAGAGTGTAAACTATCCCAAGAATTTGATGTCTTCCATTTAAGGGGGAGAAAGATAACATCCTGCCTGGGGTCGGCCAGCTGTTTCTTCCAGTTGACTGAACTAATCAGGTGTCCCAGCATCTTGTCACCAGAAGCATCCGGGCAACCTGGTCCGACCAACAGACTTCAAAAACCAGTCTCTCTTGCTCAAAAAAAAAAATAAAAAACAACAAGCAAAAAAAATTTTTTTTTCACCATGAATACATGTGGAATTTTCACAGTCTTCTTTTAATTGAAATATACTTGACATACAACTTTGTGTAAATGTAGTGATAATTAACACCTCCATTGCATTGCATAGTTGTTTCTTTTCATTGGTTAGAATAATTAAGTTCTAGTCTCTTAGCAAATTTAATGGTATAACAATATGTTCTGTATTTGCTCTACCGTACATTATATCTCTAGGATCTGTTTATTACTTTTTGAAAGTTTGACTCCTTAAACATATTCTGTCTTATCCTCGTAACTTCGCCTCCACTGGTAACTACCCTGCCACTTAAGCATAATGTCCTCAAGGTCCACCTATGTTGTCACAAATGGCAGAATTTCTTTCTTCTCATGACTGAGTAATATTTCATTGTGCAGTTACCATATCTTCTTCATCTATTCATTCATTGATGGGCACACAGGCTGTTTACATATCTTCGCTATTTTGAGTAACACTGCAAGAAACATAGGAGTGCATATAGCTCTTCAATATCCTCTTCAAAACAATTTAGAATTCTGATAAATTTCCCATCCAAAATAAATAAGAATGCCTTAGTAGAATAATTGAGTTATGAGAATATAAAATAATAAAAATTTAACCTCAGTGACAAAATGGAGGGTTCATTTGCTAGTCTGCTATGGCTAACCTGTCATCCTTTTTTGTTTTCCACCATAGTGTATTAATTATTTAACCAACTTTTTATGGAGCCCCTCTCAGGTGCCACATACTATCCTTACGGTAGTATTTAGTGTTCATTCAGTGCAGATTACAAATGTTTGTGACAATTTCTTAATCCATCCACTACATTCATAAGAAATGTAAACTAGAAAATCACTTTTGCAAACTGAGGGTCCCAGCCTCCTCTAAGGGATGCCAATTCTGTGGTTTACAACTAGCATTTACTTTTCAAAGTGAAATAGAATACAGTAGAAAATATCCGTGTGAATTGAGGGTAGTCAAATATCTCATTGGAAAAGTTTGTTCCAGTTGCACACGTTGGCATATACGTGTTGTAATGTAAAATATATTTCTTACTGTTGGTCTCAGCTAACCTAGTTTGAAAAACACTTCATTTTTCTATGTCCAGCTGAGCACATTGCTGCTGCTGCTGCTGCTGCTGCTGCTACTGCTACTGGGTTGTTACCGGTGAATTTGAGAGAAAGTACATAGTTTGTTGATTCCAGATACTGACCCTGAGACCTGCAAATGATGTTCTGATAGTCTGAACGCAGTTATCTACTCCTCCATTTATCAAGGCATCATTGGGTAGGGGACTGTCTGAATAATTCCATGACTTTTTGTAAAGGAAAAAAAAAATTCATTAGTCATACACTCATATTTATTCCTTTGCCAAAACACTTTTCATCATGTGGATATGGTCTTAGCACTTTGAATGTTAAGTATCCACTTAGATGATATTGGATATTCTTTTTATTTTTTTAAGATTATATTTATTTTTAAAGAGAGGAAAGGGAGAAAGAGAGGGAGAGAAACATCATCGTGTGGTTGCTTTTCCTGTGCCCCCAACTGGGGACCCAGCCCACAGCCCAGGCATGGGCCCTGACTGGGAATTGAACCAGCAACCCTTTGGTTCACTCAATCCACTGAGCCACACCAGCCAGGGTGATATTGGATAGTCTTATGGGGAAAATATATTTGATGAGTAATTCTCGGGGGATGTTTATAAACATATTTTTTCAGTATGAGTTATGCAAAGCCAGTTTTTCCCCACCTCATAATTAAACCCAATTTCCATGTATCCATAGGGAAAGCCTTTAGTTGGTTGAATTATTTGTGGAAATGAATTTTTATAGAATACTGGTTCCCAGGGGCTGGGAGACAGGGAAATGGGGAGATGTTGGTCAAACAAAACAAATGTCCAGCTACAATATGAGTAAGTTCTGGGGATCTGATGCACAGTGTGGTGACTGTGATTGACAGCACTGTACTATATGCTGACAAGAGAGTGAATCTTAAAACATGCCACCCCACATACAAAAAATATGGTAAAAAAGAGCCTAGCTAACTTTACTGTAGTAATCATTTCACAATATAGTATATGTGCATCAAATGATCACATTGTATTACCTCAATATAATTGACATTACGTCAATAATATCACTATCAAGCAGGAAATTTGTAAAAAACAAAAACTCCTAAAGGATATGTCCAAAAAAAAAAAAAAAAAAAAAGAATCTGTGGATTATATCAAATCATAACTTTATGACACAGAAACAAGAATGTGATGTAAATTATGAGAACAGCACCCACCTTCCACAACCTCTACCCAACAGATTTTGTTGTCAGGCGCATATGTATGTTAAATGGAAAGTGGCTTTGAAGTCAGAAAGACTGTGTGGTGGTTGAAACTGGGGTCAGGATGCCGGAGTATTTTCTGAGTAATGAAGGATACCACAGTTTCAAAAGGAAAGCCGCTAGAGACTGGGCCGTTGCCCCTTCCCAGTGTTCAGACAGAATGTTCCAGATTAAATAAAGGATAAAAATGCACCTCTCCTCTGGGTGATGAGACAAGCCCTCAGAGTAGATGAAAAAGTCAACTTTGTTTTTCCCTATTCTTAGTTATAAATGGTCTTGGCTCAGAATGGACTCAAACAGATTAGATGAAAAAAATTGCCAAATTCTCTGTTCATTTGGAACTGCTTGCCTCCCTCCTATAGAGAGAGCCTGTGCTTCCTTGAGTTGGTGAAAATGTAACATTTTCTTTTGCTGCACCACTCAATTTTATTTTATTTTACTTTTTGCGAAGTCTCTGCCAAGGGCAAGCTAGAAATAGCCATGGATTACAAATGATTGGGTTTGAATCTATGATTGCAAAGAAAATTCTGGCTTGTGCGTCACATGAACCAAGTCTTTCCCAGCATTCTGACTCCCTGTAACACCAAATTCGGAATTTAGAGTATGATTAGATCAATTGAGAAATACTATGCAAAGTACAATGAGTTGCTCTGAAATCTTGTCGGGTTACATGCTTTATGTGGCCTACCTACGTGCCAAACTTTAAGACTATAAATAGACACCTCTTCCCAAAAGCCCTAAAAATGCCCTTTTGGTTCTCAGCATTGATTGAAACACCAGAGAGACCAGAAGAGGAAAACAACAGAAAAATCTACTCTATCTTATATCCCTTTTCTTGCCCTCAGTACTTTCTACAACATGCTGAAATACTTGTTTCACAAGCCAACCCCCATCCCATCTTCAGTTATATAAAAACAGACCTGGAAAAGAATAAAGATTTATCAGTGTCAATTAAGAATTTCCATTACTCAGGCATTCCTGTTACTGAGTTTACAACTCACTGAATAAGACACCTTCCACGTGGCAACTATGGGGGCAACTCTTGTTATAATTTATTATTTTTTGGCCTAGTCACCTGGTCTCACATTCACTGAATTCCAAGTAGTGGCACAAAGAATGTCTGGTTATCTCCATCTCTAAGACATCATAAAACAGACATGACATGTACAAGGTCTGTCCCGAAAGTATCTAGCCAATGTCAGTATAATTAGGACAGTTTACATGTACTTGATACTTTCAGGACAGACCTCATATACACACAAGACAATGGACTAAAATGCCAATGTGAACATTAAAATTTATTTCGTTAGAAGGAAAAGTCTCTTCCTTAATCAAAGTTCGACTAATAACTCTCTTTCCTCAAGTACAGAAATTGTCAACGTTAGAAAAATGTCCAACCATTCACCTAAGATCAGGTGCTGTGATTCTTTGCTAAAAAGGATTCCCCTACCCCGCAAGCTCTCCAAAATCCATGTGGGACACCTGGATGACTCTCACCACACCACATACACAGGCCCTGACCTTGCCAGCGGCCCTCGCAGGCCCACTTTGGCCTCTGTTGAGTTAATACATGCAACAGGACTGTGCGTGTTTGGGTAATTTACTTATTAAAAACATCAAAAGCTTTTGGCTCTTTGACATCCACAGAAAAGGCAGAGCAATCCAGTGACTCCTGACCCCAGCTTATCAGATGGCAGGTGTCACGCTGTCAAGGCCTCATCACTGACCATGTGGGTAAAGGCCACATTTTATAGGTGTTTACAGCAGTTTAAGGTTCACGCTGCCCGTCCGTGTCAACACCAGGCTGCGCAGGCCGACCGGTCCAGTGAGTGCGGCCAAGCCCTGGAAGAAAAGCAATGGCCAGTGATCCTTATCTACTTAAAATCACATCTTTTTATTTTTACAAATTTTTTAAATAAAGGGTAACACGCAAAGCAGAGAAAAGTTGTTTCCCTTCCACAGTTCCCTGCGTGGTGATAAGTGGCGTGGCAGCAGTCACGTCAAATATAAAGTCCAGCAGAGGCATCGGTTACTCATCCTGAACTCTGTGGGTCCCTGGAGAACATGGTCCCACCTTTTTGCTAAATCAACCAACTGTTATCTTTGTAGCCGTGGTGGTGTGCTACGAGAGGAGACAGTCACCTCGTTCAAGTGAATAACTCAAGTTGTTGCACTAGCTTTATGGGCCATGCACGTGTTAGTAGGGTACCTCATGGAGTGTGTGTGTGCGCAGGTGTGTGCACATCATATGCACTTTGTCTTTATCTAGATTGTGAGCCATAGTGGCAAAATATCCCCATGGAATTGCTCTCTGCCTGGAGCCAGTGAGTCTGAGTTTAACACTGAAAGGGTAAAACACGTTCTCTCACTCAGAGCAGAAATCAACTCTTAAGTGCGTTTGAATCCCCTGCTCATGAAGAGGGGGATGTTTAAGTGAAATGTCTACTATTCTATAGTTGTCATTCAATCCATGGGAGGTCTGAGAGTGTCTGCATGAACATAAGTGTGCCTGAGTTACTGGAAAGCACCCGATTGGTGGGGGTGGGCGGATTCTCTTGTAATTTTTTTTCTTAAGATTTTAGTCATTATTTTTAGAGCGAAAGGCAGGGAGAGAGGAAGAGAGGGAGAGAAACATCAATGTATGATTGCCTTTCACCTACCTCCAGCTAAGGACCTGGCTGGAGACCTGGGTTGTAACCTGGTTATGTGCCCTGGCTGGGAATGGAACCAGTGACACTCAGGTTCACAGGCAGGTGTCAATCTGCTGAGCCACACCAGCCAGGGCTCTTGTAATTTTTTAAATTATTTATTCATTTTAGAGACAGGAAGGGGGAGAGGGAAACAGCAATTTGTTATTCCAACTTATTTATGTTACACATCTATTAGTTGAGTATTTTATGTGCCCTGCCCAGGGATTGAACCTGGAACCTTGGCAAATGGGGTTGACACACCAACCATTGAGCTACCTGGCTGAGGTGGGAGGCAGATTCTCTTGACCATGGTGTGACAGGGCACCCTCCTTCTCCCTGACTATCTCAGATGCCCCCTTCCCTCTCATTATTAGGAAGCTCCCCACCCCCAAACGAACTTTGTCTAAAAAAAAAGAGAAATGTCCACAGTCAGTTTGGGTTTAAATAAAAATTTAAACTGAGAACAAATAAAATAAGCTCTTTTATCGGTTTCATAAAACTTGAATCCATTTTAGCTTATTTTAATCTCCATTTTCTTTTGTTTCTATAGAAACAATGAAATCAAATCCTAGCATTTAGTGTTCACACATGTGAATTTTCAATTTATAAAATGGCCTTACTCTATTGTTTTAATGTCTAGCAAATTCAAAAGTGCAATTGAAATCTAGTTATTTATCATAAAATCTATAATAAAAAAAAAAAACCACTTCCACTCCCCCAAGAAAAACAACAATAAAGGAAATTTGACTGTATTATCTGCCGTTCCTGAAACTATTAATGCTGTGAAGTAACAAAGCATTGTAAGATGACACTTTGCTTAGTCAATGTGATTTTAATTTTTCAATGCTAGTTCCTCCTTTAATAATCACTTTTACCTACCTGATTTGTTCTTTCTCACAGCCTCTTAAAGTAAAATGGAAATTATACTTGTGCCTGTCCCAATGGAAATATTCCTTTGTTTAAAAAGTAAAGATTTTATTTACTTAATTTTAGAGAGAGGAGAAGGGAGGGAGAAAGAGAGGGAAAGAAACATCCATGTGTCAGACAGGCATTGATCAGTTGCCTCTCATACATGCTGGGCCTCCCACCAGGTATGTAACTTGAATTAGAATCTCAATCCAGCCATTTACTTCTTTGCCTAAGTAGATGACTTCAGGTATGTTATTGACCCTTTGTGTGCCTCAGTCTTTTCATCTGTAAAATGGAAGTCAAGTCCATTTTTTAAAGTTGTTACGTAGGAAAAAACGAGTTGATGATTTTAGTGGTAGCTACCATTTATTGAGCACACATGATCTCATGTAATTCACAAAACCACCCTGGGGAAGATGTCATAATACCCCCCACCCCCACCCCTGCTTTATTTCTGGCAGGAAAACAGAAGATTCAAAGAGGTTCAGAACTTGTTCCAGCATTTAGTGGCCAAATTGAAATTCTAACCCATGTGCCTGATTCTAAATCTTTTGCTCCCAACTTCTGTATTCTACTGACCACTGCAAGGTGGCAGCTCATTTATGTTAGTTCATTTCTCCCCATTTTTGAAAATCTGTCATCCTCAAAGTGTGGTCCCCAGACCAGCAACAGCATCACCTGGGAACTTGTTAGAGTGGATGCTCTCAGTCACACCCTTAGATGGACTCAGAAACACTAGGGGTGGGGCCCAGCAGGTCACCCCAACAAACCCTTCTACGGCTGGGAAACCTGCCAATGCGTCCTTTACCCTCTGACTCTAGGTAATTTTTCTTTTAAGACTGATTTATTTTTGATTATGAGTTTCATACTTCTCAATGAAGAAACCTAGAGATGCAGAAAAGTGTAAGGATAATAGTAGAAATCACTTAAACTTAGAGCATGTTAACATTCTGAGGCAAATCATTTGCAAGATATGTGTGCACCTGTATGTGGTAGATGAGAGAGAGGTAGATATAAGTAGGTAGGTAGGTAGGTAGGTAGGTGAGGGATAGAGAGACAGAGATTAAACCTTAATGCAACTGTCGTCTTCTCATTTCACTGAAAAGAGCAGGCGCTTTTCCAGGTGATCAAAAATTATTTGAAAACACAAATCTTGATAACTGCATAATATTGTAGCTCATGGATAGTCTGCGGTTTACTTACTGCTCTGCTAGCCGTCCTTCCACACCAACACTTGTTCACAAGGCCAAATTTCTAATCATCTCCACAGGTACATTATTGCATGTAGAAGTAAGGATCAGGGAATATAAATATTGTAGGGATCTTATTTAGGAAGGTTGCCCTATTTTACTCTTCAACCAGTTAATGAAGGTATCAGTCTTACCATATGTGTTATTACTTAATGTATCCTGATCCATGCTTTTTTAACTACATAGTACTATTAGAGTTGCCTTTTATATAGTACTTGCATTGCCTTTTAACATAGACCAACAGTGACCTCCCTGACATTTTCACATGAGTTTCCTGACGTAGCCATGGTCACCCTAGAAGTACCACCAGCACGTGCTGTCGATGGCTGTCAACTGACACCCCAAACTATGAGAAACTGCAAAGTGAAGTACCTCAGCCACAGGACAACCCTATGGGGACCAGAAGACAACAAATAAATCTAGCTTCTGGACCTACAGCAAATTCATTTCTTAGTTTATTCATTTTACTAATATGCAGGGTGATAAATTTGAAATAACATACATAAAGAGCTCCATTGATTATGAACAGAACATTGGGTGCCGACAAGATTTTCTTAATGCACGAGAGGTTAAGAATGATCGCTTTTGATACTAATTGGAAGAATTCTCTGTAGGGTAGGTGCACTCCTGACAAATGAGTTCTTAGTTAATTTCAGGGCATGGAAAGTGAGTGGGACACTCTTTAAAAACCAGTTTTCCTCTCATTTATCAGTAGTGTGTGTGCCTTCTAATGTTATACTTAAAATTGGTTCAGCTTACGATGACTTCTTTACAAAATGAAATTCAGACTGAGGTCAAGTATGTAGCCACTTTGTTTTTCATTGGTAAATTAGTTTACAAAAACATGTCATTTATTATTTTTTCTCTCTGTGTTGTCCCGAGAAACTCCTAATGATACACAGCTCACTGTGTAACGTCACTGCCTCTGTGAAGTCTTCCAGGCTCTTCCTGACTGAATGAGCCTCAGGTTTCTCTCTGCCTGTACAATTCCTTGTGTCCATCTCTATCATGTCTCATTGGAGTAAACTGGTGCCTTGTCGGTCTCCCCAAACAAACTGTGGGCCCCTGAAGCCAAAGACCATGGTGCTACTCATCCCAACTATGCTTTTAATCAATGCTTGCTTGTTGAGTAGATGAAATGACAAACAGGTGCGACTGTAGCAATAAAGTATGGGCACACCAAGTCCATTTGGCTTGGCAGTTCTCTCAGCCATTCTATGACAAGGACATGAGGTAAGGTGATGATGGTGTGAAATAGGGCACGTTAGACTCTTTCAGCCAACTGAAGACAGTGGGAGTTTATTTTAAGAAAATATAGGGAAGTAAGGATATCAGTTTTGTGGAGTCCACCCAATACCTTTGTGTCGGTCACCCAGCCAGTATCACTTCATACTGTTTTACTTCCCAATTAAACTCTGATTTTTTTTGGAGAGCACTGTGTGTATAAACTATGTATAGTATGTATGAACTGTATTTCTCCACTTCCCCTGTTGGCGACCAGGTGGCCGGGCACATTTGGCCAATAGATATGAACAAAGTGCACCGGGCGCCGCCTTCAGGAAAGTTAGCCTCAGTTGGCGGGCGCCCTTGCTTCAGTGCTTCCCTCCCCCTTCCTGTCTTGAATGTGGAAGTAATGGTTGAGATTCTAGCGCCTGTCTGGAGAACGTGAGAAAGATGCTCACAGTGTCCCACTGAGCCTTGCATCTGTCTATCCATCTTACAACTGTGACAGACATCGGAGATAAATTTGACAGAGCTTGCAAATAAACTGGGGAGTGTCCTAGGATCTGGGGGTCAAACAAGAGTGTAGAGACAGAGATAACACTGAAGTTCTGAGGTTTTAGCACCGGGAGAGGTTTGTTTTCACGTACAAACAAAATTGCCAAAACCCAAAGGAAGGCATAGCCGATCTGGTTCAAAGAGGAAATTGATGAGTTCTGACTTCATGGACTGAGTTTGAGGAAATGCAGGTAAGGAAAACAAGCGTAAGAGGAAAATGATGGTGTGCAGCCATGGCGTGGTAGAGGGAACAGGAGTGGTGAGAACGAATGGGCTTACCAAGAGATGGAGTCTCGGGCGAAGAGAAGATGATAAAGTACAAACTCTGAGCTGCACTTTGTGGCCACAGAGAAGAAGTCATCGCACTCGGGAAGGAAAGAATCACAGGGCAACGGAAGGCAGCCAAGAGGGTTTCCCAGAAGGTAGTCAGTGAGGCCAAGTGACAGAGGAGAATGGTCGTTCACACTCTGTCCTGGGATGTGTCTGTAAAACACAGCTCCCATACTTGGGTGGGTGGAGAGCTAGGGATTCAGACTTCCTGAAGGAGAAGTCAACAAGGGTGCGTTGTTTTTTGTTGGTTTGTTTGTTTGTTTGTTTAAGATTTTATTATTTTTCAGAGAGAGGAGAAGGGAGAAAGGCAGAGAGGGAGAGAGACATCACTGTATGGTTGCCTTTCACCTGCCTCCAGCTACGGACCTGGCTGGAGACCTGGCTTGCAACCTGGTTATGTGCCCTGGCTATGAATTGAACCAGCGACCTTTGGGTTCACAGGCCAGTGCCTTATCCACTGAGCCACCAGCCAGGGCTAAGGAGGGTGTTCTTTCAGGAACTTAGACCACAAGAAAGAACGGAAACAGACCATGTGACCTGTACTTTAAAGGGACAGCAGGCTAGACATCTCCCCAATGTAGATTAAAAACACTATTTTGTCATTAGAAAAAAATATGACCTTGAAATATTTCATTAGAGCTAATACTTACTAATTTCCTACATTTATTATGTATAGGAAATATAGAGTAAAGATGCTACCGGTCCTATTTGAGGCCAGTCAGGCATTCAGTAGTGAATATGCATTTATAAAACCACAAGCACCCTACAGAAATTCTTAATACAAAAATAACTTGCAGAAACAATATACTACTATTTTGTAATTAGAAGTCCATGAGGGGAGGGGGACAGAGGGGAGCAAAAAGGGGATGGATATAATACAACAACAATAAAATTAAAAAAACAAAAAACAAAAAAAGTCCGTGAGATCAATGTCTCAGCTCCACAACAATCTTATTATGGCCCGAAGGTACATTTATACTTTTTCATCTTCCCCTCTTTACTGGTGAAAACTAGATGCTAAAGATTGCCAAGATCACTCATGCTTCATCCCTGACCATGGTTCAGCAGCCGTTTTTCCCGCCCTCCCTTAGATCCTTATACTGAGCCCAATCCATATTTTGGGTCTGACCAAGTACCTTATGCCAAGACTGCTACCCAGGACTCAAAGTATCCCCTGCTTTGTTAACTCACCCAGTAAAATTCTGTAGAGTATCAACTTTATGGGAAAAGGGTTCAGAGAGTTCTCAGGGGTCTATCCAGATTTTCATGTGTCTGTATTTGGACATGATTGTCCTAGAATCATGAGCACATAAAACCACTATCACTCTATACATTTATTAATGCCCACCAAATTTCCTAACATTAACGATTATGTTATTTCATTTACTGCTCCCAACATGATCCCTTTTCCACAGATGATGAAAGCAATGATCCAAGATTTTTGGTTTTCTTGCTCAGATTGCAGAGCTAGAAAGCAGAGAAATAAGGATTTGAACCTAGATGCATTTGAGCAGAAAGACCAAACTTCCAATAATATCAGTGACTTTGAGAATACCACAAACACCACAATTTTAAAAGTATTTTAAAAATACTTTGCTCCTCATAATGAACCATTTAAAATGGGTGTATTTTTTTCGTTATCCGTATTCCTCTTACCCATAGGAAACAGACTCAGAAATGTGCCCTAGTCACTCCTAGTTACGGACTGAGTGAGCGTTGGAGCCCAGCTGTCCTGTTCCAGACCCTCATTTCTTGTGCTTTGTGTTACTTTACACTGGAAAATAAAGCCTGTTTGTAAAATTTCTCTGCTGTGATGACCAGATACCTGGGCTACAACCGTTTGGATTGAATTAGGTTTTCGGGGGGGAGGGGGGGGTTGTTTTTTATTTGTTTGGATTTTTGTTTGCTTTCCTTTAGTTATCAATTTTAAAAAACATTCTCCGGAATGTTCTTCTAAAATACAGCCATCCACATTAACGACAGGTTGACCAGGTTGTTTGGCACAAGGCTCTGGGGTTAATCCTCTTTAGAACCAAAAGCAGGGCCACCCATTTCAAGTTTACCCTTCTGAGGGTCTGAAACGTTCAGCTGTGTGCACTGCCTTGGTCCACCGCCAGGAACTGGGCCCAAAGGGCTCACGTGCCAAACGAACGGGTGTACCCACAGTGCTCCTGGGGAGGACCGGAGTGGGAACATCAGAAAACTCACAAGCAAAGCTATTCTTCTGAGATTTTCCTCCCAAACCTGCAAAAACAAGATGCTTGGGGAAAAAAAATTTTTTTTGAGTACTTACCAGAAGCAAATTCTTACCGTGAACGCTGCCCAAGTTGACTGTGAAATTTACAAACGTATCTATCCCAAGACCATGTCTCTGCTCATGTGAGCCTGACTGAGTAAGCGATTCTGCACCTTAGCCAGGGAGGTTCACTTTGCCATTTCAGTTTTTATTTTCAGGGGGACATGTAAGAATCCAAATATTCCACTTAGGCTCAGAGTACGTACCAGGCAAATGATGTCGCTGGAAACCTATCAGACTATATTGTTTCCCCAGTACCTCTTAAATTATTGGCTTCAGGGAAATAAGCTATCTGTCCTCCAACACTCATTTTATTTATTTGTTAGTGAACCTATATAAAACTTACACCCAGTTTAGTTTTGACTACTGGATTCATTTAGCTCTGATCATAACTTGAACATCTACTTGTATCCCGTCTCCCTGGTTTCAAGAGTAAGATATGATCTCATAAAATGTAACCGTCTTTCCTTATTTAACAATTATGGGCGTTGAATTTCTGCTGTTCTGTTATTAATTTTATTTCTAAATTGATGGCTTGGTTCCTGTATTCGTAAACACAGGTGACTCGAGGAAAAACTATAATAGTTAATATGGAAGCCTTTCTAACATGAGAGTCCACTTGAACTGGGAGTTCAGCGAAAGAGCTGATACTCAGGATGGCCAGGAACGTGGAGTCTTAGACCAAAACACCCCATCAGCTCTGAGAGGGAGGTTACAGAGCTTCAGGAAATTAGCAATCACAGAGAGAACCCCGAAAGCAGGTTCCGTCAATGGCCACTAGCGAAGGAATTTGGTGGTCAAATAATTTTGAGAAATATTGCGCTCAGCAAATGTAGCCAGTTCTGTTTCTCCTTGTCCTCTCAGAATCTTGCGTGTGCTAACGGCTCCATGCCTGTGAGCGATGGGGTCTTTTCCCAGCATCTCCTGGGGCCTCTGCTTCCACATTAGGGAGCTCTGAACTAGAACCGCCAAGGTCTTGGAAGGACAGAAAAAGGGAACCTCTTCTGATCACGGTGCCAGTATCTTAACCATATTACGGTGTGCAACCTTCACGGCAGCTCTGTTCAGTGGATAGACGTGTGTTCCTAGTCTGCAGATGAGGACACTGGGGTTGGATGGATTTATCAGTAGTTGCCAGCTGCTTTTGAACAATGCAGGGGCCCACGTCTGACTGGGCTCAGCAGACGGTTATTGTTCCACTATGGTTGGAACCACTGGAGTAAGCTACCTCCCCTTGACCACACACATTTTTTAATTTTACATGTTCATTACAGTTCGCATGCAACATAAGTTTGTATTAATTTCAGGTGTGCAGCAGAGCACTTAGATAAGCATCTGCTTTGTAAAATGTTCCCCCACCCCGATATTTCAGGTACCCTCCTGGCCCCGCACATAGTTACGTGAAGGAGCTGAGACTAAATTCTGTCTTCTGGGTGTCTCCAGGTGAAACTCTGGGACTTGTCAGAAGGTACACACTGTCTGCTAGGTGCCTTTTTACCGTCACGGTTCAAGGTGGAACAGTAACGGCTAAGATAGGCAGGCAAACAGCATGATGCTTTAGAAACAGACAGCAATACATGAAATTACACAGTGACTTCTTGCAAAACCACCCAGAGAAATATCTTTTAAACACCGGAGAAGGCATTGTCGAATATGAATGCTTGCCTCCTGAGTACACTGCATGGATCCGGAATGGTTGGTGACTTGTCTTTAAAAACCTAAATTAAACTATGTTCTCAAATATAAAATAAGCCCTTTTCTTTGGTCTCTAAAATCCCTGAAAACATTCTCTTTGTACATTCAGTAGTGACTTTTCCAGATCCACTTGTCTGCCCTTTCATTGTGATTGGGAGTGTTCAGGTTCAATTCCCATTTCTGCAATAAAACTGCCCGTTTAAAAAAAAAAAAAAAGGTTTTTTTTGTCAGCAAATATTAACCCCTTGCTGCTGCCTCCTCTGGTGACAGAGAAGAATTGGGCAAATTCCCAATTTTCACACTGAGTTTGTCAAATTAAAGCACCTCAAACTCAAATAGATGGGATTGGTGTTTTGTTTTTTCTAAGGCAGCTATTCTATTCTGTAGACATTTCCCATTTTCCATTAATCTTCTTAGACCTTGCATGCTTTGCTGGTGCCTTTGTGAAGGAACATCAACCAAGTCTTCACCAGGTAGACTGCCCCTCAGTCAGACCACCAGCAGGTTAATGCATTCCTCAGCTACTCCTTGAGCTCTGGAACACAGCAAACAGGTGAACCTTGGGGGGAAAATGTATCGTTTTGCTCGAAAATGAGCTAAGGAAATTCCTTGGCAAAAAAGGGAGTGGAAGGAGAATTCAAAGAGAAATTGTCTTGGCGCTGTTATTGTCTGTACAGGTCAAAGGCCTATTTCAGGATACATTGTGCATAGTTCAGAAATGCGTAATATTCACTCAGTGGAGCCTAATGGCTCTTTGGAAACCATTAAGGTTTACTGAGTAAATACATTTTGGGGGCATGTGTGCTAATTTGAAAAACACACGGTTTTATTTATAATGCATTCTTTCCCAGGAGAACCAGAAGTGCCCCGCCGTTTGGGCTGGGCAGTTGGCCGAGGGCTGAAAGTTACAGCTTTGTGCATCTAGGCAAGTTGTGGTGAAGAGCATTTGTACGATGGGGAAATGCATTCTTTGGGGTTACTCACTTTCTCTAAGAGTAGCAAACAGTTTCTGGTGAGGAGGAGCCAAAAATATCCGTAAGAATTAAGGAAAACCTCTTCATGGCATCATAAATTTGGAGCAGGGTACCTTCTGCACAATTGGTGGATCCATAACAGAAGACTACCACATTAAGCGGCTTCAAATTAATCAAATGAAAATAACTTTTTGAAAATTATGTGAACACAAAGGTCACTGGTTCGATTCCCAGCCAGGGCACATAACCAGGTTGCAAGCCAGGTCTCTAGCCAGGTGAGAGGCAGGTGAAAGGCAACCGTACATTGATGTCTCTCTCCCTCTCTGCTTCTCTCCCTTCCTCTCTCTCTAAAAATAATAAATAAAATATTTTTTAAGTCTTATAAATAAATAAATATTTTTAAAATAAAATATATAAAATTAGAGACTGTTCATTCTATCCCTTCTGTCCATAGGGAACAAAAAGCCCAGACAGCAGAAATGGCTTGTCCTCAGGCCCAGAGCTACAAAGGCGCCCAGCTGAGGCTGAACCCCGTCTTACCACCCCCACAATCCCACCAGGCAGGGCAGGCCTTCCCCATGCACCAGCAGAAATGCTAAAAGCAACTCACATCAACAAAGTCACACTAGCCTCTTAAAGATCCCACAGTCACAGCCCATTCCTTAAGGAATCCACAATCTGCTAATAGGCATCATTTATATACTATTTCATCAAATGCCTAGTGTTGATCCCTAAACCTCGTTTATATCTACATATTCCCTATCTCAGAAGACAGCAGCGCCTCAGGTACCCAAGTTTCAAAGTTGGAGTCACCCTGGACCCCCTCCTCTTCCTCAAGTGCCCAGGCCTCACCCCCACATGCTCCAGCCCCTCCGTTGACCCGCAGGCCTCTGCGCCCCTCCCCACGCGTGCCCCGGCCACTGACCACCACACCGGCGTCCTCACGGGCTTGGCACCCCGGTTGCTATTCCCCATGCAGCTTTGGGCAAAGATCTTTTGGTCTTGTCCAGGCCTTCAGATGCAGATGTTTTACTGCCTAAAGCTTAAGCAGCTGGGCCTAGAAAAGGAACCTCCCGTGATCTGGTGTCCCCTGCCAGTCTTTCCAGGAGCATCCTCCCCTCCCCCAGCTTCCAGCCGTGGGAACGGCAGCCCTGGCCGCTGGTACCTCCCTCCACCCGCTTTCCAACGGCGCGCGTCCTCCATTCACCCGTATGGTTCTCTGTGTGTCTGCACCCTGCTCTCCAGCTCTTTGAACATGGGAATCGTGTCTTACTTATCCTTGTGTTGTAAGCGCGTAGCATAGGACCCGGCCTGCTAGGTGCTCAGTGTTTGCTGACTAACGAGAAAGAGAGCATTCATAGCCAAGACGTTGCTGTTCCAAAATTTGAGCTACAATGTGGCTTCTCATTCCAGCATACCTAAAAGGAAACAAAATTTCAAATTTTTTTTGTTTGTTTAAGAATTGCAAGCATGTAAAGCATGTAACTTTTTACGGAAGGGTCACATACTATCAAAGGACATTGAACATTTTAAGAATTCTTTTAGTAACACTGTTACGACCTCTACTTAGTAAGCTTGCTGTCCTGTTGGAATTGGGAGGAGGATCAGAAGCAAGGATGGAGGCAGTGGGAGGAAATTGCCATATCCCAGAGACCTACTTACTACTCGTTGGAAATTGCCATCTCAGCTTTGCAGATGAACAACTTCAGCCATGGGGAGATCCAATAACTTGCCTCAAGTCGTGCTGCTAGAAATGTGTAGCTCGGAGTCAGGATTAGAACTCAGACCCATGGAGGTGTGAAACCGCAGTCCCAGCCCCGCCGCGCCACGCTGCCGTGAGCAGAGACCTCAGTGCATTGAATTCAGAAGTGTCTGCCCATCCCAGAATCCATGGCGGATTTTCTGCACCTTAGGGGTCTGTGAAATGCACAAGGCTGCTTGTGAAGTGTTATATCAAGGCAAGTTTCGTTATTTCAGGTAGCTTGTGCTTAATTTTTTTAAGGCAAAATAAACAAGTAGTCAAAATGAAGATATAAAAGTCCTTGGCTCCGGGCTTGTAAAGGGTGTGGACTGTGGCTGCCCGCACCTCATTTTAAAGTGTCACATTTTGTGAAGAGCAATGGTACATGGCGGAAAACCATAGAAAATTAATAGATAGACTTGGTACAAAGAAAGCGTTTTCTTTAGATAGTTTTATTGCTTTTCACCCATGACACATTTACAGGTTCCCTTGTTTCTGTGGGTGTGCTTTCTGGATAGCCCGATTCAAAACAAACTACATTAACGCTTTGATCGTTGAGTGCTGTTTAAATCAGCACTCCCCTTGCTTTTCCACAGGAAGAACTCTCTTCTAAAACATGTACCTGGATTGTTGTTAACGTCCTTATCCTTTTCACTTAAAAATCATTTAGAAACTCTCACAGAGGTTATATTTAAAATTGCCTTAAACGCTGAACATCACTCGTTCATTCCTGAAAGTCCGGTAACCACTATCTGTTAGAGCATCAGTGATCCTCAATATTTAATTTTGACTGTCTCAGAATTTAGTGCCTGGCTCCCCGTATGTGCTTTAAACACATGTGCTCCATGGGAAGGAACTCTGGGAATCCGAGCTCAGCCGCCTCTGGCCATCTCTGGCCGTCTCTCGGGTTGGCGTATTTACCCAGCGCTTGCTTATACTCTTAACTCAGCGGATCCGGCGAAAGCGGAAAATGGTCAGGAGGCTGTGGGGCTGACGGAGCACACCAGCTGGGTGCCAGAGACAGAAGGGGACAAAAGCTGGGGACCGGATTGCTGGCGGGCACTCAGTAGCAGGAATTAGTCGTGTATTTTATAATACTCACAAGTGTTGTTATAGCACGTAGACATTTCTATAAATGTTTATAAATTATATGTGTAAATGCTGTAAGTATTATATTATTTGGTCACCCCTGAAGCCCTTTGGGGAAGGTCTCCCAGTTGTCTGTCTTGTAGAGGTGAGGGCGGAGCCTCCGTGACAGGCCTTCAGGGGCCACCAGAGGCTCCAGGGGGCTGTGAGTGGGGAAAAAGTCACAGGATGGTGCCCGGTGGGCCCGGATGGGGAGAAAACAGAGTTGTAGTCTGTTTCACGTCTGTGCTTAAGGATGATGGCTCATCCTGATCATTGGCAGAGGACAAAATGACCAAGGACAATAATAATTTTTCTTAAGATTTATATAAATATAGATATCTATGTGTACATATGCATGGATGTTTATATACGTATAGATATTTGTATTTGTTTATACTGGTAAAACTGACTTTACCCTTGAAAATCCCTTAAAGCACCAGCAGCACATGGCTGCGAGGACACGAGTGACGACTCCTGTAGTACATGCTCCAGGGCACAGCCATGCGGCAGGGTGCACACGGCACGTGGGAATGGGGGTGGCGGTGGGACCTGTGGTGCTGACAGTCACGGAGGGGCAGCAGATCCCTCCCTCACCCACACTTCCCCCGGAGAAAATGCTAACTTCACCCACTGGTTTGAGTGAAAATCGAAGTCAGCTCTCCTAGTTCATTTTCATCTGTTTGGCCAATGGCAAGTAGGTGGATTTGCTGCTGAGGTGCAGGGCCAATATCCATGCAGAAGGGAAGGGCAGGAAGGCTTTTTGGCCTGAGTAGGACCCCATGTCTTTCAGTTTTGAAGGACACCGAAATCCATGTCATTTTTTTCTCAGTAACTTACCAATATTGAAACTTAAGTATCTCTAATTTTTTTCTTATGCAAGTTGAGCAAGACAGACCATTGTTCGATGCCCTGTAATACACCCAAAAATAGCATTATTAGACATGACATATCCTCTGTCACCATGATGACCTCCCACCTTTACTGTAGTGCTGTCAGTCCTTGGGTGACCCTGCTTAGCCTGCCACCAACAGTCAGACTGTGCCATACAGCAGCAGGTGGCATCAGGCCTGGCGTGATTACTTTATGAATAGTGACAGCTGATCAGGGACATAATAAAACAATGTGGCTGCCATCCTGGAAAAGGTGCTAAGTAGGGGTGACATGCTTAGTGAGGGCTGCACCTCTCTCTTGAACCTCATTATCAATTCCAGAGGGACACCACACCAGCCAGGAAGCAGCAGGTTCACACGCAGAGGCAGGAGCCAGACTGGCACCCAGATTTCCCTTCAATTTAATTGGAGCAAAGGAGGGTGTCCAGCTTCTAATGTGCAAGACATTCGGGTACGTGTTACTGTGTCTTCCCAGTTGCACTCTTCCTTTTCCATCCTGTGAGCTGTGGTCTGATGTTGGCCATTTTCAGTAGATCCAGTTCCTCCTGCTCTTCTTCCATGAGTCACCACCAGGGTAAAATCACCGGGACAGAATGTGAGGAAATCAACCTTGTGTTTCATAAAGTCACGAAGACCAACAGTATTCCGAACAATGTTTTATCTTTGATTTCTAGTTCTAGAAAAAGGTGTAGAGGGAATCACAGATAGGCTTCTGTAAAAGGTTATTTATTCATTCCATAGTCTGGACACAGGGGAATAAAGTAAATAGAACCCAATTTGATCGACAAGGAGTATGAAGTATTAGATAGACATACACCTAAACAATCCATTACTGTATAATCCAGGGAGATGATCTGTGTTGAGTATAAAATTGGGGTTTGACTGAACAATGGCACCAATTTATGTTTATATATATACATCGCCTGCACACACACATGCCCTCGACCTTTACGACAGACCTTCGTAAATCTCTCTCTCTCTCTCTCTCTCTCTCTCGATCTAGAGAGAGAGATATAAATAGATAGACTAGATAGATAGAGATAAAATAGCTAGATAGATACATACATACATGGAATCACAGGTTTCTGTGGTAGGTTTCTAGATAGATAGATACAGACATATAGATATAGATATAGATATAGATATATAGCATATGCATCCATATGTATATAAATGCAAATTATATAAAATCACCTCATAAACATTTCATATTCCAACAAGTTTATCGAATTCTAATGATTTACCCTAGATTATCAACCTGCTTTCTCAAACATACAGAGCTTTTCACTATTCAAAAGAACATGGCCCTCAAAGGGCCAGCTTATAGCATGCTGCATGTTATCTGCCACCAGTGATCACTTCATAAGTCTCAGGACCAAAACCAAAGTGATGCTATGACACTGATTTCATTCTGCCCATGGCAGTATCTTCCCAGGGTGACGATTGAAGAATTACGGAATTACATCTGCCCCAGAGACATGTGAAGGTCCCACTATGAACCAGTGATTTTACTTAACCCAGTAATTAGTTTACACAATTTTAAGGAGGTTTTTACTGCTTTAGAGATGTCAGTTTTTCTTCTCGAAATTAGTTCTAATAGTAAGTCATTTCATGGTTTATGAAAGATCTGATGTAGAAGTTAAAAGATCTTCTTGTTAAGAATATAGAAAAAATTTTCCTTTTACTAAATGAATGCTGTTTTGTACATTCTCACTTCCTTTGCTAACTCTTTTTACCCATATCCTTTGTGGGGTTGTTTATTAGGAAAACAAAATGGCATTTTAAACATATGGCTGGTGCCCTGGCTGGTGGCAAAGTGCCGGCCTGTGAACTCAAAGGTCACTGGTTCAATTCCCAGCCAGGGCACATAACCAGGTTGCAAGCCAGGTCATCAGCCAAATCCATAGCTGGAGGCAGGTGAAAAGCAACCATACATTGATGTCTCACCCTCTCTGCCTCTCCCCCTACCCCTCTCTCTAAAAAATAATAAGTAAAAATTTAAAAAAAAATAAATATATGGCTGACTTTTATTAAGAATAACAGAATGTATAAGTACAAAATGCAGAAAAATGATTTAATAATTTCCAAGGCTTTGAAAATATCACATACGGGTATATAACAAGGAACAAGAAACCCACCATGGGACATTAATTCAGGGAACAAATATTTATTAAGCACCTTCTATGTTCCCAGCACTGTCTTAGGCCCTGAGGCATATAGCTATGAAGACAAAATAAATTCCTTTCTCTCTTTTTAAATTTTTAAACTGATTTCAAGAAAGAGGAAGAGATAGAGAAACACATCAGTTTGTTGTTCCACTTATTTATGTGCTCATTGGTTGATTCTTGTATGCTGTGACTGGGGATCAAACCCACAACATTGGCTTATTGAGATGGCGTTCTAACCAACTGAGCTACCCAGCCAGGGCTCCCTTCTCTCTTTAAATATGCATTCTAGAGGAGCAAGAAAGTAGATGCCTGAACAAAGATGAGTAAATAATTACAAATAGAAGAGGAAAAAGGACAGAAAGATTAGAGACAGCTCCTGGAAAGGGCACACCTAAAATGAGACATGGATGAGGTGAGGAATGGGCCATGCAAAAACTGGGAGAGAATGTTCCAGAAACAGGGACTAGCAAATGTAAAGGCACAGGCCTGAGAAAGAGCTGAAGCATCCCAGGCACGGTGAGTGCAGGCCCCAAGCCCACCTTGGAACCTGATGCGTTAACATTAAAAAGTGAGGAAGGTTTCCATCCATGAGGCAGGTACTGTGGAACCCCTGTGTCATTTTAGCCAAGGACTATGTGGAAAATGTCTCAGGTCCAGGAGTGAAAGGGCCACGTGTAGAAAACCAATTTTTAAAAAAGATTTCTAAGACCTGCAGCACGGCAGAGGTTGTGTACAGTATAGGCAGCTTGCAATCCAAGATCCAAGTATAGAGAACATGCTTTGATATTGAATGTTAGGAAACAGGTTCATATCATTCACTTTTGTACTTTTTAAATTAACTTTTAACATTAGAAGTAGAATATAAATATTTTCTTTATAAAAGCTAACATATAAACTTCAAGAAAAAAGATTCTCATTGACCCTGTTACCAATCCTGATTCCTTCCGCAGCTCCTCTTATTATACTACGTAGATACATGTCCTTCCAGAATGTATGGGAAAGTCCTGCATACACTTGTCTGAACTCATGGAAAATGGATACTATTGTTATCAGTGTTTTTGGTTGTTTAGAAGATTTTATTTATTATTTTCAGAGAGAGGAAGGGAGAGAGGTAGAGAGACATCAATGTATGGTTGCCTTTCACCTGCCTCCAGCTGGGGACTTGGCTGGAGACCTGGCCTGCAACCTGGTTATGTGCCCTGGCTGGGGAATCGAACCAGCGACCTTTGGATTCACAGGCCAGCGCCTTATCCCCTGTGCTGCCCGCCAGATGTTTTATCAGTTTTTAATAAATAATTGTAAAATTATATTTTAATTATTAAATTATTTTCCTGCATTTAATGTTTAAAACGCCTGTTACTCTTTAAAAAGCCAGCCATACGTGTAAACTGCCTTTTCCTTTTTCCTCGTAAAATAAGTATTGTGAAACGTGATTGTTTCCCTTCAGCATCTGTTGAGCGCCAGCCTTGTTGCGAATGTTTTCATTCCTTCCTTTCCACACTCTAGAGCGCTCCACACCCGCCCTTTCCTACGGGTCTGCGGCCGCTCCCCACCCAGCTCTCACGCAGCAAGCAGCTCACAAGCAGATGCTTCTCTCCTGGAGCTCCCTTAACTCATCACCTTGTCCCACTGGGCTTTCCATCTCGCCCCTCCCGCCTCCTCCGCCAGGTCAATACTCAGCAGCACTGAAAGGATGCTGCCCGGACTGAACACCGGCGCCCAGGGGGCCGGACTGAGTGTGCTCACTGAGGGTGCTGCTACCCGCAGGCACGTGGTTCCCACCGCGGAGCCCCGCGCTCGACCTGCGATCGTCATCTGGGTTGGAGATGACCTTTTAAGAAAATATGTGGTGGAAAGGAGTCGTGCCTGGAAGCCAACAGAAAGGGGCCCTTGATTTGACGGATAAAGAGATTTTAAAAACCACAAGCAGACCAGCATGGGCTCTGACAAGGCATGGAATTCGGAGTTGTAATTGAAAGCATTTATTTGGCCACAATGAAGCACCCTAACACATGTTGGCGTTCTTTGCCAATATGCTTCCTAATTAAGAACAACATAAAATCATAGGAAATCCTGTATCCTGTCTTCATGCATTTCCCATGTATCTCCAGTGCCCTGGTCTTCGTTCTCAAGCTGAGCTACCACATTAAAAAAAAAAAAAAAAAAAAGGTTGATTCAGAAGTCCTGTCCTGCCAACCAGGAACCACCCTGTCACTGCCAAAATTAATGTGCAGGACAGAACTCACCACCAAGCATGTTTCCCTTCTGAAACAAATGCCACCATCAAAATAGAATTTAAAATGAAAAAAGTTAACACTCATAAGCACCCCCCACCCCCACCCCCAAATGAAAGACCGACATCATTTCATTGGTAAAGTGTTATCTGTAATCATGGAAAACCTCAAATAGCTTTTTGGGTTTGTTGGGTTTTTTTGTTTGTTTTTGTTTTTGTTTGGTTTGGTTTGGTTTGGTTTTTAGATGCTTTCTTTATAGAATTGCCTGGACTATTGGCCATGTTTGTGTGTTTTAGTGTGTTGAACAGATTTCAAGGTGAAGAACAGGCTAGTGTCTGGTTTCCCTCTTGGGCCCTCCTTAAATCCATGCTCATTGCGTCTGCGCTGTTTGGAGCTGTACCTGAGACTTCAGTCACCCCCCTCGTGGCATATAAATAGGCATTTAGGTGAGAGCGTATGCATAGGTAACCATATACATGATATTGCTAATTAAAGCTAAAATTTGTGTGAGTTACTCTTAGAATTCCTGATTTATCCATTTGGATGTAGTCTTTTCCAAACTAATTGCTTCCTTTCCTGCCATCAGGCAGAAATTAAAAGTCAAAAAAGAAAAAGAAAAAGAACAGGAAGAACACAGCTACTCTGGCATGTTAAGCTTCTCCATCTAGTGTTGTTTTTTCCCCCTCTTGCACTGAAGTTGGCTCTGAAACGACACAACCTAGGGTCTGAAAAGTTATCTCAAAGCATTTTCCCTAGGACTGTTTAATGGTTTTCAGAATTATATTTTAGTCTTTCAAACGAAAGGCACACGCTCCTGCTGCCCCTTTCCCGAGCAGGGTTTTGCATTCCTCTCTGGCTTTTCCCCCCGTCCAAAAATCTATTTAGTGCTTGTTGTTCTTGGCCCAGGCTCCCTTTCCATTTTTCATGATTAGTTCTTTATGATTGCGTGTTTCCTGCTCTTCTCCCCGCCATGGCTGCCGGCCCAGTAGCTCTCTCCGGGCCCTTGGACTTCCCTCTGCTAATGAAACCAGAGTTGCCTCCCTCCTTGGCTTTGCCATCCAGCTGTTTCCTTCTTAAAATATCAACTCATCTTTATTCAGTGACATTCCCAGGCAAACCTGACTCCTTTCGCACAAGACCTGATCATCACATGAGGGATTCAAAAGCGTGGCTGGAAAGCCTGGGTGTGGCGGGCAAAGGAAGGTAAACAGAAACTAAGTTTGTTTTTGAAACATCCTGCAAAGAAAGAAAGAACAGAAAACCGTTTCCTGAGTGTTCTCATCTTTTGCAGGCGAAGCTGGCATCATCAGATGAACCCAGCTAAGCATTTCAGAGAAGGTTCCCTGAACAAAACAACCTGTTTACCTCACATGCTTTCAGACCCCACAGATACCGCAGGAAAAAAATGAATGGGCTTACTGCTATCCCTGTACAATAAGAGTGACTAATTCTTTCTCTCTTTATCTCTGATAAGACCTCATGTGACTAGGAATGCATATTCTACCTAAGCATCAGTTGGGCCCATTGTATGAAAGGCCTACTAGATTAGATAAAGAGGTTTATTTAGTAACTCAAACACTCGAACAGCTCTGACTAGAAAAAAATTAAATCTGAGAAACCCATCTCTAAAAATATTTTTTCTGATATAAAATTTCCAATGAAATCATTTTTTCACTAGCTAGAAAACCAAGTAGAAAGGAAACAAACAAAAAGCATTTTTGAGGTGAGGTAGGCAAACTTAAAAATAGCATGATTATCAAGTGACACAGAAATCAGCACCTTCACGGGAAAGAAATAGGATTACAATACCCGCTCCAGGCAGCTCCTCCCAAGTACAAAACACTTGTGTGTGTGTATAATCTCACCTGAACTCTGCAGCAACCCCATAAGGTAGGGAAATAGAAAGGCAGGATGATTTTTCTTTTCTGAACAAGCCTCAAAACTTTCCAAGGTAAACATTTTCTTGGAACTAAGCTCTTTAGAAGGTGTGAGCTAGGTACTCTGCTGCCTGTCCTCTGAGGGTGTCTCAGAAAAGTCTCCTATCTTAGAGGGGAGAGACCTTGGGGTGGAGGGAAGCAGATCTTGTTCTCCAATGGACTCTAGTAAAAGTAAGTTCAGAAGCTCCCCAGTCAGAAAGAGCCATGCCCATTTCCTGTCCTCCAGCGGGGTCTCAGGCCAGGCATTCGTTGATGGGTCTGAAGTCTGTAGACACGTGTCCTAGCCGGGAAGGAAGGCAGAAAGACCACCTTGCCAGACCACAAGACTTGCCTGACTGTGATACTAAGACCTACCCTACCATGCCCAACGAAGCCTTGGCTTCCCTGGTTTCCGCTGACAGTGTGGCCCCCTGTGCCCTTCATTGGATGGCTCCTGGGCCCTGACTCAGCGTATCGGATCACAGCCTTTGTCTCTGAGATGAACCCTGATGCCTGGATTCTGTCCCTCTGGCCCCCAGAAATATACTAGCCTGAGATTCACTTAGGCCCTTCCTGCCCACAGGTTCTGTCACCCTTGACATCAGGCCAGGAACAGGACAAAATGTGGGACTCACAGCTGCTGTGCTTGGGAGCTCTAAGAATTCAGACAGGCTGGAAAAAGTTATTCCAGGAAACTGCCCACCTCTCTGTTTCCATCCCACAAAGGTTGACCACTGTAAGTCCAGCACAGTGAAGAAGAGCAGGAGCTCTTAAACTTTGTCTCCAGATCTGTCCTCTGAGGAAATTGTAAGGGGAAACAGATTTAATGGAAATACTTTTCTTAACTGGCCCAGTGTTGTCAATAATGACGTTTAATTTTGTTTTGGGGAACGATCTTAAAAGCACAAATATGTCACTTAAAGTTGATCTTAAAATAGAATTTAAAAGCCGCTCCTGAGTGTTGCCTGATCATACTGCTTGATTGGCAACAAGGGGAAAACAACTGAGAAGGACTCGGTGTGTGAAAGCAGGTGGGTTGGGCATGAAGGTAATTAAACTTCAGCATCAAGACTTCTCATGTGCACAGATCCTATTCAGGGCCCTGAGAGGGGGCACCAGAGGCACTTACTTTTTATTGTATGTTCAGAAAAGAAAGCCACCCACACATTGTGTACTATTCAGGCCCCATAAAACCTAGATCCGGCTCTGGCTGGTGGCACAGTGGATAAGGAGCTGGCCTGCAAACCCAATGGTCGCTGGTTCGATTCCCAGCCAGGGCACATAACCAGGTTGCAAGCCAGGTGTCCAGCCAGATCCATAGCTGGAGGTAGGTGAAAGGTAACCATACATTGATGTTTCTCTCCCTCTCTGCTTCTCTCCCTTCCCCTCTCTCTCAAAAATAATAAATAAAATCTTTAAAAAAAATTTTTTTTTAAACCTGGATCCACCCCAGTAAGTAAATTATGGAATTATGCTAAGGGAAAGTCAACGGATGGTCCAGTATGCTATATGGACCCACACTTCGCAGTAGCTTCAATAGAGAAAATGCTAGGAGAATTGTATATATCCCGTGGAAACATAAGTATGCTAAAATCAAACCATCTTCAGTATTCCAGTTGGTACAATGTTAATGCCATGAGTGGTAACTGAATGTTAGCAGTCGTCATCCATCATGTTAAATCAATGTTGTCCAGTTTGACATTGTGTTTGTCATTTAGTTTGAATTCAGTCTGCAAATTTGTTTTGGATGTGAGGTTGTTTCTGAGCCATAAATTCAGAAGGGTGTCCACTTTCCAGTGTGTCTATACCTAAGTCGTATTAGAATAAGAAACGATTTAAATTTAGAGAAAGGAGGGAGCTGTGTCGAGAAGTCCTGTGACAATAACCATGCAGTTACGGCACCCAGGATTCACAACCCGCCCTTAGCGCTAAGATTTCAAATCTAGCCTGTGGCTACAGAATGAGGCCCTTCCCAAGCAGCGGCATTTATTTATTTAACACCTGTCCAACCTTGAGGACATAATACTCTTAAGATAAAAACACACATGGCTAGGTAAAAAGAATCTCATGTATGTAACTGTTACAAATGTTTATAGCATTTCAGGCAACGTAAAGGCCCTGGTAAGGAGCTCAGAATCAAGCTTTTCTTTAAGATGAAAATAACTGTGGGATTTTGGGGGCTACATCAGTACAGAAAATGTTTCATCCTGCATATTCCGGTGGGTCTCGCTCCTCAACCAACTCCCTCTGCTGTTTAACTTCAGAGCTGCCCTGGGGAAACCAACTAATTTTTAATATTGGGCTAATCAAAACATAATTAGGAAGGCAAATTTCTAGGGGGAGAATCTTATGATTCCGCAAGAAGCCAATGTGCTGCTGCCACGTCTAACTCCTGGAGCTTGCCTCTCCCGCTCGCCCCTTCACGGATCATCGTGAATTACCTGTAATTAAGTCATCCAGGCAAGTGGCACCGGGCCTGTCCCCCTGAGAGTGACTTCCAGGTCTCTGTAACCAACCTGGATTTTTATAGCCACCATTTTCTATGCTTCTATGCATTTTTTCTTTCTTCCTTTCTTTCTTTCTTTCTTTCTTATTATTTTTTTTTAATCTTCATCTGCTTCAAACTCGAACAGATCTAACAACTTCTCTTTGATCCTGGAGAAAGACAGATTCTTTATTGTTTCTACAAGTACATCTGGGCTCAGCTGCTGACTCCGCTGCCTTGACCATGTCACGCCCATCCCTTCAGCAGCGAGTTCAGCAATGGAAGGAAGTGTGGCTAGTCTGAGTCCATAGAGTTTTAGAGCTCACCAGGGACCAAGAGGTGATTTTGCCCACCTACGTCCGAAGAGGTTCAAAAAGACGGAAAGCCTTCTTTTATCTGCTTTGAGAAAAACCTCGATAGGCCCTCCACATCAAAATGTTTATTTCTAAATTTGATTTTCCAAATAACTCTTCACTTAGGGCATTAAACTAACAACTGTGTCATTCAAGGAAATAAACCTCCCATTCGTAGGCTGTGTGTTTATGAAAGAACATGACCCCTCCTCCAAATGTGCGGGTTGACTTCCCAGATGCAACCCTTGATTCTCACCACCCCTCAATAAGAGGGTAAATGTGGAAAAAAAGGAAAATCACCTTGGATTACAATATGCTGGGATTTTAAAACTCAACTCTTAGACTGAATCCAATTATGTTTAATACCACCATGTAAGTCCACAGTTTCCATTAGGAATTACTGACCACATGCTCTACCTGCTTTACCCAGGGTTTGAATTCAGAGCTGCCAGACTGAAAGGGCCTCAGGTTTGCCATACAAAAAGGAAGAAACAGCCACTAGGAGCTGGTCATACGCCAGTCAGTTCTACCCTGCTGTTCTCTTTCCTGGCGTGTGTCTATCTCTCTAATCTCCGTCCAGTCCCTGTGATCCCATAGGTAGGAGCAAAAGCATTGCAAAATCTCCAGGAATCACCATACATAAAAGAATGTAAAGGGATTTTTTTTTTTTTTCGACACAAGTGCTAGTTCCAGTTCCAGGAGATCTAAATGTAAATTAAAATGCAAATGAGGGTCTCTCATTATTCCTTTTCAAGGATACCAACTCCACTTAAAATGTAGATTTAGATGTAGATTATATACATAGTGTGTGTGTACTTCGTGCCTTTCTCCAGGAAGGTCGGAGTGCTCTCCTGTAGGAATTTAAAACCATGAAATGCCAGTGTAGCAGGGGATACAGGAGGAAGGACAGAGAGGCACTTAAAAGCAGAGTCAGAAAGAGAACTAGATTCAAATCAAAGTCAACCCCTTAGAAGCTGTTGTGATCCGGGATTAGTGTCAAGGAGAAAGGATGTTGTACAAACACAGCATTGTGTTGGTATGTAGTAGTTACTCAATAAACAGCCCATAGTTTATTAATATCGTTACCCTGTGCGCGGGATGTGGGGAGCAGGGTATAAGCGATTAGCTAATTGAGATTCATCGGGGTTCTGTCTACACCACTCAGAACAGACACTTGCGATGTGCCACAGGTAGGCTGCTTGGTCCCTGCCATACTAGACAGCTGTTAGGCGTCACTGCTTCCTCATCACACTGTTTTCTAAGGCCCACATTATCGTCTCCCCAGATTGGCCCTCCTCCTGCAGACACCTCTTCATACACACACACACACACACACCCCATTTAATTGCCTGGTGGCTTCAGCTTCCTGGAGAGACTGTCACAGAGCTAAAGATAGCCCTGTCTTTCCCAACTAGCAAGCCTTTAAAGGAACTAAATGGCTTTGCTTTTTCCTCCCTACCCAAACTTGATCCCACGCTTTAGAAGAGAGAAAGACCGAGGGCCTTCTCCCAGAGAACGGTTGGCAATTGACACGTTGTCCATTGCTTGAGAGGTTTTGTGTACTGGTACTTAATCCTTGTTTCTGTTACAACCCCTGCAGGGAAATTTGAGTCCAGTACACGAGTTCTTCATTTATTTCTGAGCCAAGATAATTCTAGGATTACCACTGAGAAAATTGGGAGAACAGACTTCTGCATAGTTACCAGGCAGACAGTATTGAAAAAAAGGCATGGGGAGTACCTTTTTGGTGACAAGGTTAGAGATAGGTATTGTGGTTAAATCCCATTAGTGACATCATTACATTCATTAAGTGAACCCTAGAATCTGAACAGAGAAACTGCTCCCCCCCCCTTCTCATTGCCCCCCACCCTGCCACAGCCAGGCCCCTGCCACAAAGGGGATCCCTCACCCAGGAAATGCCTCTGTGCAGGAAATGACAGAGTGCCCCCATGCCAGGTGGCTCCAAAGCCAGGACACATGCCATTCCGCAAAAATCTACCAGTGTGCACAGTTTGTATCTCTCTCTCTCTCTCTCTCTCTCTCTCTGTCTCTCTCTCTCTCTCTCTCTCTCTGCTGTCCCCTCTCTCTAAAACCAATACACATTTTTAAATTTAAAAAGATAAAATAATGTTCAACAAATGCATATTTTAAAATGGAGGGCTAGCCAACACCACGCCACACACACACACACACACACACACACAGGCACACAATGCTGAACAACATACAATCAAGAAACAAAGGAGAAAAATCTCCCCATAATGAGAAACAAATAAAAACCAGCGTCATTCAATGCTGGCATCCTGTGCACTTGCTGTTTATAAGGCATTGAGAACCAGCCAGAGAGGGCAGGTAAGATTCAGTTGCTTCCTTGCAAGTGTTTACCTTCTCCCAGGAGAAAATAAATCAAGTATAGAACCGTCTATGATACACACCAAATGCACATCCAGTTCGGGCATATGGAACAGAAATAGCTCCGTGGAGAAGCAGGTGGCATTTGAGTGGGACCTTAAGAACCAGGCAGCAATTGAACTTGCAAAGATGGTTGAAGGAAGGAGGATGAGCTAAGGTACAGAAGGAGACGGATATGAAGAGTTTAGGGGGAACTGAGCAACAGTTTGGATTAAGTGTTAAGATGTTTCAGAGTTTGATAGAAAACAGAAAACCATGAGCGTTTGGGAAAGACTAGCTCACACTTAAGAGACAGTCACTGACTGATTCTGGGCCCTGGACTAATGCGAGTGTGGTGACCAGCATGAAGAAAACGCAGAAGTAGACAGATGTGCACTCACCTCTTCATGCCACAGACATGAACTGGACAGTGACCCTGGGCCTGTTTCTCCTGTAGTTGAGAGGCAGAGTTTACAGCGTGTGGACTATAAATAAAAGGAGCAGGAGCTATCAGACTTGAGGACACAGTGGATAGGACAAATGGAAGCAGAGATGTAAAGTGGACTCCTGGTTTGGGAGCCCAAGCTGATGGGAGAATGGGGTGGGGTGATGGTCAGATGGAGAGAAGTCTGGAAGAGAGAAGAGGAAGGTTGAGGGGACAGCCAAGGCAGGTTCCCAGATGGAGAGGGAGCGCGAGTTGGTACAGATGTTGGTCCCTACTTGGTGTATGCACTGGGCTTCCCTGCAGAGAGCAGAGCCGGCAGCCAGAAACATTAGGGGTGACCTGGCAGAAGAAAGAGAAAGAAGGAAGTCAGGGCTTAGAGTTCCCATATCAAAAAAAGAAAGAAAGAAAGAAAAGATAAGAAAATAATAATAATAATATCCTAAGGAGAAAGAGAGAAACCAGCAGAAAGTAAGTGTCTCTTAAATGATCTAGAAGGTGGAAAGAATAAACAGGGCGATTTTTTTTTTCTTCCTTTCTTTCTTTACTTATTTTTAAGATTTTATTTCATTATTTTTAGAAAGAGGGGAAGGGAGAGAGGCAGAGAGGAAGAGAGACATCAACGTATGGTTGCCTTTCACCTGCCTCCAGCCACAGACCTGGCTGGAGACCTGGCTTGCAACCTGGTTATGTGTCCTGGCTGGGGAATCAAATCAGCGACCTTTGGGTTCGCAGGCGGGTGCCTTATCCACTGTGCCACCAGCCAGGGCTAACAGGGCGAATTTTAATATTTAAACTCTCCCTGGTGAAAATTTAAAAGTTCTGAAATGAATTCATCCAGACATGTTCAGTGTGTTACCTCTGCATCCGGGAGCTCCCACTTGAGCTGAGAGAATGCTGGAAATCAGCCTGAATTTGTAGAGTTGGTTGTGGCCATTTTTCTCTCCCTCTTTCCCCCCAGGAGGAGCCATCAAATCGGAGTAGCCATTTTGGAGAAGTGCCCCCATAACTGACAGTCAAGGGGGTATTTTCCCCATCATTCAGTCACTAGCTGCTCAGAGGTGACAGGTGTCGCACACGAGGGGTGTGATTTTGCCCACTGTCTAAATTTCTACGTCAGCCAGTGCATGGGTCTGTCTCTCTCTCGTCCTCCTGAAGCCAAAGCGGAATAATATATATGGTGTTTGGTAAGAATGCACAACCTTTGAGTGTCACCCTTGTGGGGGACTGATGCTGACCTCTGGACAGAACTAACATTGCTGAACCGCCCCGAGCTTGGCAGCGGATGTGCTATTTGACAGGAGCGAGACAGGCTGGGAGCTGAAACAAACCATCATCCAGGTGCCTCACCTTTTCCTCCAAGGGGCACTTTCCCCCCAGCCCCTGCTGCCTAGGAGCTTATTTACTGAATCAATTAACGAAAGATAACCTCCCATTGTGCAACCATCAATAAATCAATCGTGTTAATACTATCTTGGAATGTCCCTCACTATTGACTTTCATACTGTTTACATTAGACACTTGAGAAAGCCAGAGCCAGTGAGGTGGCTGGTGTCAGTGCTAATGGATGCTGAAGGCGCCATGAACACACAGGACTCTCTTGACAAAATACTTCGGTTCCTCTGAGGTTCACCTGCCTTCTGACCGTGGGCAGGGCCCTGGCCTCCCTCCTGGCACGACGGGCTGAAGAGCGCTTGGGAAGGCAAACATTTCTGAGCAGTAATGGAGCAGTCACTCAGGACACACCCACTTCTTTGTGATTTGAATAATCTATTCCCACCCACCCCAGCCCCCCACTGTCAACAACCCTCAACAATCTAGGGAATCAAATTAATCTTCAATTATGTGAAAGAATCTCAGGAACGAGCGCAGCTCAAGTTACCCAGTAACTGGCTGTTGTGAAAAGATTCATACTGCAAAGCAGCCTGAATTCAGGGACAGTTTGTGATTTTTTTTTTTTTTTTTTTTAATCCCCAGTGATATCAGGGAAACCTTCCCAACCGGGGGTCATCTCTACAGGGGATATTCACAACCTGTGAAGGCTAGCTTTAAAGTGAATGCCCCCCGCCCCATAAAAATCTTCTTTATTCCTCCAGATATATGAAACGAGGTTAAATACGGTGGTCATACAGTTGGATTTCATGTTTTGGTTTTGGTTTTGGTACTTCCTTAAGGACACCAGAAATAGTTAGAAAATGGGTTTCTCTTAGGAGCGGGACTCCTAAAACCAGGTACGTGCTGAAGTCACTGGGTGTCCAGGGGTTGGAAGGAAGGGGGGCGGGGAATTCCACCAGCCCTGAAACTCCTGAAGGTTCAGATTACAGTGCTGGCTGCAGACCTGGGCAAAGTTCACTGCTCTCTTTTCAGGACATGCTACATACTTTTCAAGTTCCCACTTGCTTCTTAGAGAGGAAAAAATGCGGCCTCTGAGTCCAGGTTGCTAAAGACACGCCGAGCCCATTGAACCAGGAATTCCTTTTCCGAGAGCTAGGCCGGCGTTGTTGTTTTTCCCGCTGTAAATACCAGAAAGTCCTGATCCCTCCTGCTCCAAACCAATCCTTTTGCTCTAACTTGGAAGCCATCTTTCTTCCCCAGGGGGCAGTTGGTTCTTTTACTCCTCGTCACTTTTGCTGCCTAAGTCAGCCACTGGGACAAACCGAACAGTCTTGCACTTTACAAGCACATCTCGTCGGATCCTTGGCTTGCTTTCTCGTTTTTTCTCCTGGTCATGATGGGTATTTAAAGAGCACAGGACTGTTGGATAATGAAAGAAAGCTCGCATTGTTCTAAACCTTTCTTTGCTTTTCTTGTTTTCTCTTACTTTCCTTTGGGTTTTGTTTTACTTTGACCTCGTGATATATATGTCCACTTAGAGTGTTTTGAAGAGGGTGACGGAACGGACCAGACTTTGAAAGGAAAAGCGGAGGTCTAATTGGCTGTCTCCCGCAGACCCGGTGGTGACCCTGCCCTGCACACCCCTGACCTCTGACAGATAGGCGGGTCTTGGAGCCTCCTCTGTAATAAACAAATCTTATACCTTCCTCTTGTTTGTCCAGCAGAATTCTTTCTTCTCCTCAACACGTTGTCTTTTTCAATAAGTAAGTCATTAGCACAGAGAACTTATACAAGGGGGTTAGAAGGGTTTCCAGTTTTACAGATGTATTTTTTTTTTTTTCAGAAGGAATTGAGGTCAATCATCTATTTAGTTCGCGTCATTGTGTCATTTTATGCACTACTATAAAATGCAGAAGCCATTTGCATTCGAAGCAATAGTCTCTAAATCTCAGAAGTTTGGACAGTCAGCTGGGAGGCACTAATCTTTTCTCCTAAAATGAATATAACTCTTGTGACACTGTTTATGCTCAGCCCTTGGAACTTTGTGTGCTGCAACCCACCTTTGTTTGGGTCAAGGTAGAAAATTGCAAGAGCTCACTCAAATCCTCTGGTGCTTCAAAAAACACGAGAAGATTGGAAACCTTTTTTTATTAAGCTCAAGTAGTGGAGGAGGGGTGCATAGGGTTACCCCCTATTTACGTTGTTGCCAAAGACTAGGAGTTTTGCATTTGCCTTTCACCTCCACTTTTTGGGGATCGCCGTGGACCATCACCCACCTCCCTCCACTACTGGCGCTTCTTCCTTTCTATTGTTCTTTCTTCCCTTTTATATTGACTTTATTTTTTCAACTGATCACCCCATGTCCACTGAGGTGTGTCTTAACGTTGCTCTGTGACTGTCCCATGACCTGCTCACACACCCACATCCACTGAAAGCTCTTGGTTTCCCTTTCTCGTCAGCAGAGCATTTCAGAATTTCAGAAAGCCTGGGACCAAGGCCACGTTTGGAGATACTAGTGCATGAAATAATAAAGACATCCCCAAACAGGGTTTTTAAAAATAGATTAGGTTTTAATATTTAATATTAATTAATGTCATCTGAGAATGTTCAATATAATAGAGAATACTCTTCCAGTAGTGGCATATTTTTATGTGGAAATAACGCCAAAAGTCTACATTTCAGTCGTGAATGTGGGGCTCGTGTTCTTCTGGCTCCCCACCCCCACCCCGCCCCACCCGAGCCCCATATCAGATCCTGCTTATAGACAAAAATTAACACAGTAATAAAAAGAGCACTGGACAGGAAGTCGTGAGGATTTCATGAGACTAAGTTTCCTCATCTAGAAAATGAAGATGCTGCCATTAAGCATGTCACAGGGTCTTCAGGGCTCTTTTGTGAGCTCGTGTTGTGTTGGCCACTCCTGGACCTCGGGACCATCATTCCACCCAACTAACAGAGAAACCAGGGGAAGCAATCAGGCACCAGTCAAAATAAACAGGCTGGGGACCCATATGCCAGAGACCAAGTAAACAGTGACAGCAATGCAGGACGAGAGTTATAACTGGGGGGTGATGAGGTGCAATTGGAGGCCTGGTCGTCGACGGAAGGTCGCCCCTCTCCTCTTGACAGGCAGCAACAATCATGATGGGCTTGGGACATGGTTACGCAGCATCCGGTGACGCCCAGACCCACGGTACAGCTCTCCAGCTAGTCAGCATTGCCCAAGAGGTGAACGTAGCTCACAGGAAGAACCATGCCCTTGCTTTGCATTTTTGGTGTGACCCCTTTTCCACTACCAAGCAAAAATCCTCCGCATCCTCCTACGGAGGAAGAATTGAGAGCGGCTTTACTCCCATTCAGCACATACATAGGGCTGATAAGGTGCCCTGAGAGGTCAGCCCAAGATCCAAGATCAGGAGAGGTCCAGTGGAAACAAAATGCCCCTTCCACTTGTTGTATGGGCCAGCTTCACACTGATGACAGAAATATGCCGTTTCTCCTTGGATTTCAGCAACAATCGAGTCTCAGGGCTGAGGCCGCGGGCACTAAATGGAAGAGAATGCTGATTGTTCGTTAGAACAAGAAAGCATCTATGAGTTCAGCCTTCCATGAAGAGTAGGAATTCCTTCAGCCCAGTCTCATGCTTGCCCCTCCAGCCTCTCGGTGGAAAAAGCAGCAACAGTAATAATAATGATAACAGCTATAGTAATAATAATAGCAAACATATTTCACAATTACTGTGTGTCAGACACTGTACGAAGTATATCGAGTACTGGTCGTCAATCAGAACTGTTTCTAGCATTTTTTAAATTTTGTATTTATTTGGTTACTGTTTTTATGTTACATTTATCTCATTTTTCCCCCTCTGCTTGCCCCTAGGATTTTTTTATACAATAACTTACTGAATCCCTACAATGCCTCTAGTTTTATGCACAGATCAGTGGAAACAGGAAGGGGTTAAATAAATTGCAGGAGGCCGCAGAGGGGATGGAACTAAACAGACTAGCTCTGGAGCCTGTCCCTTTAGCCCTGGGTTACCACGGAGCACAGGGGAAAGAGACAGGGTGGGGACATAGTCTATTTCAACACTACTTAATAGAAAGATCTTCAGTTTTCTGAGCAAAATCTGCCTCCTTTCATCTTCCTACTACCTACTCACCCTAAATAGAATAACAGTTATCCCTTCTTCAACTTGAAAGTTCTTTGTATCATGGCTGAATTCCTGGCTTTTTCAGCCTCCCTGGTCGGCTATCATGTGTTTCTCACACGACGATTCACTATCATTTGGCACACCGTATGCTCACCACTGTTAGGAACATCAGATGAGCACATATGCATGATAAAAGTTTGGAAAAGTCCTCAAAACTTTGCCACCGAACCTCTGGCTAAACCCTGTCTTCCCAGGCCCCCTGCAGCATGTAATCTGCAGGCTGATGCTGTTGTTTTTGGCAATGCCAGTGTCAGTAGCAGTAACACGATCATGCTGCAAGTGTTTGGAGGTCAGTTAGCTGAAAAATCCTGCTTTGTGAATGGAAGCTCAGAACCAAGGAACTAAGCAAGAAAAGTCTCGTGGGCAGTCAAAATACCACCCAAAATATTCATTCCTGGAAGAATCTCGAGAGCCAACGTTCAAAAATCCTGTGACACTTATAGGGGAAATTCTAACAAACGTGGATTTCCGGTGCAGACCTTAGGAAAGGTCTCATGTAGGCAGGAATGGGGAAAGCAGCAAGAACAGGAAGAAAGCCCTGACCAGTGTGGCTCAGTTGGCTAGGCCTTGTCCCCCAAAACAAAAGCTCGCTGGTTTTGATTCCCGGTCCGGGCACATGTATGGGTTGTGGGTTTGATCCCCAGTTGGAGCACATGTAAGAGGCAATCGACTGAAAAACCATTTTTTAAATGGGAAGAATTCTTATCCATCATTCCAAACTCAAAACATACTGTCATTTGAAAGGGTAGAATTTAGAGGCCCAAAAGACCCACCTTAAGGCTAGAAATAAAATTTTAGCTCCACCAGATCTCAAAGATGGTCCTTAAAAATGAAAAAGAGGAGGGGCTATTATAAGACATGTGCAGGAAATACTGGCCTAATAGTTCATGATTCCACAGTTTTCTTATGATTCTAGCAACTCCTAAAAAGAAAACACTGTTTTGAGGGGGTTGTTTGTATTTTGTCCTTCCCTTTCTCTCTCTCTCTCTCTCTCTCTCCCTCTCTCTCTCTCTCTCTGTTTTCTTTTTTTTTTTTTTCTTTCATTTTGGCTGAAATTTATTCCTCGTATTTTCTTTTCTCACGCTAAGCATGTCCGTCAGCCTGCCTGCATGCCCTGGCCTAGGTGCGGCCCTGACTTCTCCCACACCCTTCCCCCCACAGGTGTTTCCTCGGCATTCTGTCCCCTTACACAGCAGTCTGCTTTGTACAAATTCCAGGCGACATTTCTCGTTTCTGAGGACAACTTCCAAATCGTCCATATGTTCGCGTTCTTCTCCGCTTCCCTCCCTTTTCATTTCCTACTTTCTTTTCCCATCTTTTTCCTCTCCGAATTGCAGGGCAAGCGTTCTGTGCTTGGACACCACTTTCAAGTCCTTCCTTCATAGCTTCGCACTGTTTTCCTACCGCTGCTCCCTCCTCTGGGAGTCATATCTCGCATCCCAGCTCTCTCTCCTCTCCTGCCAAATCTGAAGCTCAGGCTGAGAATCCCATTCCCTTCCTGTGGTACAGTCCTCTCAGTTTGACCCTCAACATGTGTTTTTTCCTGAGTGAGCCCACTGGCCTGCATGGGGTCAAAGGACATCCTTTACCCTCCTTCTCTGGCCAACCCCCAAGGCTGGTGCTGGGGCCGTGTGGACCGATCTTGTCCATCATCTTGTTGGCATTGAATTTAGAGCCAAAAGATATGTGTTCAGTCTTATTCACTTGGCCCAGCCATTTAGTTTCCCCGAGCCTCAGTCTCCACATCTATAAAATGGCAACAATACTCTGAGCCTAATCTGCCCTACAGGGCTGGGGGGAGCAGTGTGGCCACGTTTGGGCCAGCCCTTCCTCAGCTGTGGAGCAGCCTTATTCCTTCATTTCACTAGCTTTGTTCACCCTGAAATCCTGAGGCTGGAGCTGCATTTCCCTTTACTATATATTCTTCATTTGGGCTTATTCTGCCAGGCCTTTGCTTACCCTTCACATTCCACCACCAAATTCCCCAGCTGAGGACAAATGAATTTCTGGTTCTGCTGTTTGATCAGGGTGTGGACTTGGGAGTAGGGAGCCAAACCAGGAAGGGGTGCAGTGCACCCGAATGCTGTGATTGATTGAAACCCTGGCTCCACCACTCACTGGAGGTGGGAAGCTGGGGATGTGCACTCAGCCTGTATTCCCTCAGTGTTCTCATCTTTAACATGGGGGTGATCCTCAGCATGTCCACCGCAGGAGGATGTCGTGATGCTGGGGGACAGTCCAGGGCCAGGGCGCCCAGGCTGAGCGCAAGGGAGACCCAGCCCGTGGTAAGCTCGCTATCCTGTCTCCCCTCAATTATCTGTTATCATCCACTTTTCTACCCCTGCCTCTTTTTCCCTCTTATGTGCCTCCATTCTGTTTCTTTCTGTCATCCCTCCCCGTCTGTCACCCTGGCGGTAGCCGGGCACCAGGGACGTCTCAGGGGAAAAGTTCAGACTTTGAAGCTTCCCATGGGCCTGCTCCTCCTCCAGCTCCGCCTCCCTCCCCCACATTCTTTGCTGGCATCCTCCCCGGTTTTCACCGTCTTCCTGATTAGAGAGTACTTCAGCCTGGCAGGATAAGTCACTGATATATTAATTTGTGTTTTTATCTCTGCGCTGGCCCGCTCTCTGGGGCCCTGCCTTGGGGGAGGTTTGTGTTAAGAGGCCACAGCCCAGACACCTGGCTTTTGTTTCCCCAAAGCTCCAGCCCTGGGAGGGGTGGCGCCTGCCAGGAGGGGAGAGGAGCCAGGCCTTCAGGAGCAGAGAGACTGGGAGGGAGAGGGGGTTTTAATAGATGGGGACGGGTGAAGCGGTCCATCCCTGGCCGCCCCCCTCGAAAAGTGGCCACGCCACAGAGAAGGGATTGAAGGCCCATCTGGGTAACAAGGGCTCAGCAAACGTTTCACCGACGTCCTGCACCGGGTGCACCATGAGCAGCACAGGTGGTCTGGCAGGCTGGGATAGTGCCAATTAGGGGACACAGGGACAGAGAAACATTCAGCCCTGACATCCAGCGCAGGCTACCCATCGAGACAATGCCAAGCCCTGTTCTCCAGCCATTACAAGTATTAGAACAGTTGCTCCCCAAGACAACCCCGGCCCCGCACGTGCGCAGACTAGCAAGCTGAGGCTCAGAGATGTCAGGCAAGCTGTCCCAGGTCACATGGCTGGGACATGGTAAAGCCAGGAGCCCTGTATCGGTAGAAATATTGAAAGAGGCCACCAACTTAAGGTGAAGTGTTAACAACAAAAATGGGGCATAGGCCACAGAGAATCACCACACTGAAACTGAAGACAGGAGACACGCCGATTGCCCTTGGCAGAGGACCGTGGCCAGGACTGAGCCAGCAGCCTGCTTCTTCATCGGGGAACCTCTTTGGAGACAGCACGACACTGTGAGCCGAACTGTGTCCTGGGGATGGAAGTATCGCCCCCACCCAGGTCAAGCAGAGGTGTGTGTGCTCAGAATACAGGCAGCAGAGGCTGCCGAGACGGGTTCACTTTTCCCTCCAGTCCTCCCACTCCCAGACTTAGCCTGTCCTCCGCATCCCCTGACCTCGAGAGTCAGCTTGTTCATCTGCAAAGTCAAGGTAGCTTAGCAGTTGGAACCACTGAGTGACTGTTCAATAATTAGGAATTATTATTATGATGATCATCACCATCATTATCACCGCCCCACTGGCCGGTCCTGCTCAGTCCTGCGCTTTTCTCCTCCAGTGACTCCTCTCCAGCTGGACCGTGACACCAGGGCCTTCCCGGCACCCAGCAACAGCAGCTTTCACTGTGTGCCCCTGGGTGACAGGCGCTGTGCTGGGTGCTGGTGGCAGGGACTCCCGTGGAGGCATTGCGGTCTAGCTGCGGAAGGGTTATAGGGAACTTTCAGGACAATGTGGAAAGTGTCACAAACAGAATAACCCCAGTGTCCCACGGGGCCCGGGGCAAGCCCCAAAAAGACAGGATGGCAAGGAGAGCAGGTTTTGTGCAGAAGTTAATGGCCTGAGTCCTGCGTAACCTCACGGTGGGGTGTGAGCCAGGAGCCTCCCACCCTGCCCACAGCACACGCCTGACACGGCTCCGCCAGGTCATGGGAGAGTTTTGAGCAAGTGCGTTACTTGCATCTCACTGGGCTACGGACCAAGCCAGCGACGGGGACACCAGGACAGCTCAGAGCTGCCAGCACATTCCACAAACCCCAGTTTCCAGGTGCCTGGAATCAGATGTGTAAAGGAAATTTTCCATGTGTCAGTTAAGCTCACTGACCATGTGACAGAAAGAGGAAATGTTTATGCGGGACTCTGATGGGCAAGTTCAAAGCCTCTGGTTTTGATACCCAAATAGAGACCTGTAAGCCATTAAGAGCCCTTGGCATCCCAGGTCCACAGGCTGTGAGAAAGAAACACATGGTTGGCACATCCGAGGGAGAGGAGCCCAGGGCCACAGAGCACACGGGAAAACACTCATCTTCGTTCCCAGAGCAAAACAGACACAGTCGAGGAGATCCCGAACCAGCTCCACGGCTGTACTTACTATAATTTCATAGGTCCCCAAAGGACATTCCGTTTTCAAAGAAAATGATACATGCGTTCTGACCCTATTTTTCCCTGCATGCACTGGGCTCACGCGGAGTCGCAGAACTGAGCCTGCCTTTGAATTGCTCTCCAGTCCTGCCATTATAAACTTAGCCTGGAAGCCGGGCCCCGGTGTTGCCTTGGAAAGTCTGTGTTGTGTCACTGGCACAGTGATTGAGCCCACCTGTTTATTCTAGGACACTCGAGGAGCTCAGTTGGAACACCCCATGTCTCCCCGTACAGCCATCTATTACGGAACTCTCTGGAACAGACAGGCTGAGTTATCACTGAGCTGAGAAAACCTGAGAGGCCTTTACACGCATAAAGGACAGCAGAGCCACCCGACACAGAGCCAGGCTGGCAGGAAAGGCCCCACACAGTCTCCGCAACAGCCCTCACTGCGCTGGTGACGGGGCCCCACCAATGGTCCCCACTCCTAACAGCAGAGCCTGGCGTTCTTATCTTTTCCCAGCCCCCATCCCAACGCTCCAAGATGATGAATACAATCGCTTGTGACAGATTGCTCCCCAGTCTTCCACCTTAAACTCCGTATGATAAATTCAACACGAAGTGACAGGCACAGCAAGTGTTCAGGGCCGTATCTAAAAAAACTAATTTTACTGAAGTTAGGACTCAATGAACGAGAAAATGTGACGGTACACCTAAAGCATAACTCAGAACTGTAATCTCTTCGAAGGCCATCACGGTTATTTATGGCCAGAATGATATTAATATTTTAGACCACTTCAATAAAGAAGTGTCCCAAGACACTCAAATTGTACTGTTATGCAAAGATAATAATATTTCAATGGGCCCCGTGCTGCTCTGTGAATGGAGCAAGGGACGGACAAGCTGCGCGTGTTCTCAGAGCGCCCGCCATGGCAAGACAGCCCAGCGCTTCGTTCCTGAAAACCAGCTCTTCTTCTCTCTCTTATTATTTGAGGGTGAAGACATTTCTTGGGCTGCCATTGTCTGTTCCAATTAGGTAAATGCAATTAAGGCGAGTCAGATACACACAGGCTGCCGTGATGGAAAAAAGGAAGGTCACCAACTTGCAACCGTGATCCAGCCGCGTTGCTTCATCTTAGCTGGAGCTGGTACGAGGGAACCAGACGGTGGTATCTGGCTGGTGTGGGGGTTAATGTAGACGGACTAGGTAACTAGAGATAAATCCTGCAGGCTGGCCTGAGTGTGCAAATGCTTAATAGGAACATTTTTGAAAAAAGGAAAATTGGATTCCTTTTGCCAGGGCTGGTTTAGAGTCAATGCCTTGGTTTTCCTCCCCACACAGAAGAAGAGCTTTTTTTCTTGGGGGGCCGGTGTCAAGTTTTGTCCCCCGTCCCCAAGGATCCTTGCATTGGCCATTTGCGTTGCTTCTTGCTTATTTCAAAATCGAAAGTTCTGTGTCTTAATCCTCTTTAATAATAGCATTTGTCTTCTTTTCCCAACTCATAAAGATTGCCTTTGTGTTGCCTGGTATTATCTTACTTTGTGAAGGAGTTGCTTCAGGTAGGCAGTAGATATGAAGAAAACATTGTGCATATGGAAGAAAAAAGAAAGAAAGAAAGAAAGAAAGGTTGACGTTTACAGCCAGGAGAGAGGTACAGAATTGCAAAGGTCATCAATGAGTAAACAGATATTAATGGTTAGCCGGATAACTGGGACATAAACAGGTCACATTAATAATTAACACAGGAAAAAGTTAGCACTTTCAACCAAGCTTAGGACAGGAGGTGCCACACACAAGGGAATGAGAAAAACCCACGGGGGATTTCAGACTGTAGGAGTGAAAACTTACCGCTCCCTTTTTACACTTCGCATATTCTCACCCAAAACCAGTTTGAGATGGTCACGTTGTTGTTGCTTTTTAGAGACTATTTTACTGAGCAGTTTTAGGTTTGAAGCAAAATTGAGAGGAAGGCATGGAGATTTCCCCCAAGGGCCTCCCCTGTAGTCAGCAAACCCCCCACCCCCCGAGTGGTACATTCATTACAACCGATGGCACTGCATTGACACATCGTGTTCACCCAGAATCCGTAGTCGACATTAGGGTTCCCTCTTGGTGCGGCATGTCCTGTGGGTTCGGATAACTGTATAGTGGTGTGTATGCATCCTTACGGTCATGTACGGAGTATTTTTACTGCCCTCAATATCCCCTGTGCTCCCCCCTTTCATCCCTGCCCTGCCCCAACCCCTGGCGCCCACCCTCCTTTTTACCGTCTCCATAGTTCTGCCTTTTCCAGAACACCATGTAGTTGGAATCAAACGATATTGTCGCCTCTGTGGGTTGGCTTCCTTCACTTCGTAATCTGCGTGTAATGCCCCCACATCTCCTCATGGCTTGATGGCGCATTGCTCTTCAGCACTAAATAATGTAATGAGACAGTGAAAGGACCGCAGTTTACTTATCTGTTCACGCACCGAAGGACGGCTTGGCTGCTTGGAAGTTCAGGCAATTATGATTAAGCTGCCGTGAATGCCCACGTGCAGGTTTGAGTGGAGGTTTGTTTCTCATGAGGAAAAGTCAAAGCCAGATCTGCAGTTATTTAGGCAAAGGCATGAGGGGGCAGGGGCAGGCAGGGAACCTGGTGAGTGAAATGCACCCCCAGACCCCGGGGAGCAGAGCGTGAAGGGGACTGAGCCCACCGTTGTCCTGCCAGCCTGTTGGCATCACAGCATTTGATTTTTTAAAGGAGCCGGATTTTACGTGAAATCTCCAGATTTCTGGACTTTGACACATTGACAACTTACTGAAACCACGCTGAGGCCAAACAATAGGAATTTACTGCCCGCCACATGGGCACGCTTTGAAGCCTTTTGTCTACATAGCAAATAAATGGGTGAACACCCCAAAATCCCTGAGCATTTACCGAAAAGAAAGAGAGTCTGAGCGTATGTTTAAAATGTGTTCTGCAGTCTCTCTTCTCCGTTCAATACATAGTTCTCTATAGGAATGTTATGAGACAAAAAGAAAATGAATAAAACAGCAATAGAGAACTGGAGGACTTGTAAGGACCTGAACCTTATTCTCCGAACCATGTGAATAAAAGTCGGAGGAGATACTTTTTTATATACTGTGGCCTAATGGTTTACAGATGAGTGAGTAGCACTGCTTTCAAAAATCATGTGAAGAAAGCAGTTTTTAAATAAACATGTAGTTTGACTCTCAAGCCCACAGGAGATATTGTAACATACCCAACCTGAAAATCACATTATTTCAGGTTGGTTATACTAATAACAGCCTCTAACCAGCTGTGAGGTGGACGCTCAAACCCGGCTAGTCACAGGCAGTGAACGAGGTGGGTTGGAGAAGAGGCAGAAAGAAACTCAGGGACGGCGCTTTCTTACTAGGTAAATGTGGGGTAGACTCATGAGCCATAACCTACAGCGGGGGGATAGGAACTCATGAGCATGCTAGGGAAAGAGGAGTGATGATCTGGCCTCTCTCCTTCTCCACAGCCATGTCCCCATGCCCCGGGGACAGCCAGCCACGCTCCCTCCGCTCTCCCAGTCCGTGGTAGCCTCAGGTCCTCTCCCATCGCCCTCACTGTGGACACGGGCAGTTCCTTATTTTGCCGATAAAACCCAGCCCCGTGCACAGGTACTGTTCAACAGGACAGAAGATGAAAGGGAAAAAGAGAGGGAGACATTACTGAGAGGCAGCCTTTTGCTGGGCTCTCTATGTACATGATTTTGTTTATTAATTGTGGCCCTATGAAGTAGGTAACATTGTCCTTGTTTTACATGGAAGGAATCCGAGACTGGGGGAGGCCTGCCTGAGAGCACCCTGCCTCCCCCAGGGCGAGGCCCTTGGATTTCAGGTGCTAAAGGTCCCCAGCACATCTGCTATCACAGAACCAATGACTTCCAGAGGTGAGTGGGGACTCAGCCCAACGCCTGGATCACAGGTGAGAGAACTGAGGTTCAAAGGGGAGTACCTGCCACAGACACCGTAAAACAGATGGCAAAAAAGTACAGTTGAAAAGGCTAGCAGTCACAGTCACAATTCATGTTATATTTGTATACAGTTTTCATTAAATTTACAAGTACATTTTTTATAGTTCATAAAACTTTTTAAATAATTCTCCTTTGATCCAATGTACCTTTATAAAAAGAACATACACATTTTCTGTCTTCGCAGAATAAATCTTACATAACGAAATAGTTGCTTTTGCCTCACAAAATCCCAGTGATCTTGTGCTTATAAATGATCCGAGACAGTTGACTGAAACCCCAGCAGAGAAGGCAGAACTGGACACCGAAAGGCCTCTGACACCGTAATTAAAATAATAATTAAATATTAGGAAAGGGCAGAGGCATGTGCTCTTTTAAAAAGTGAAAGAAAAAAAATAAAATCAACCCTCTGTGGGTGGAAATAGCCTCAGTCATTTTAAAAGTGTTCCCAAATTCTAAATGGCCCTGTTATTAACGATTCTTAATGCATGGAGTAGTCATTGAAGAATAAATCTTTAAGTAATTCAAAACAAGGACTCTTCAGTAAATAGTTGAAATTAAGGGGGGTGGGTTCAGAGTCATCTGGTTTCCATTAGGATGATAAAATAGTTCACTTGAAACCTTTTACAAGACGCTTTGTTACCGGGAGGTGTCTGGGCATCTCACTCCATCACTAGCCATTTGACACGACATAAAAGGCTTCCAAAGCCACGTTAGGCCTCTTAATCAAAAACTAATTGTAATAGATATTGGGGAGTGTTAACACGGTGACCGCTAGGTTGTAGCTGCGGTGTGGAAGCGGCAGTGAACATTAAACACAACCCCCGGTTGATAGGGCTTATCTCAATTTCAGAGCTAAGTGCTAAGTACTACAGGCCAGTATCTCCTTGCTGTTGCTTTGTACCACTTTCGGAGTTAATTGCCCCATAAGGCTTCATCTTCTTAATGAAATTTATAGCATTGTCAGAGAACTTGGGAGATACTGCTGCAATTTAAGAGATTTTACAGAAAACAGAGACATAAACAGAGGGGAAAAGAAAATACATACAGTTTCTTGGAGCCTAATGCATCAGTAGCCTTCACCCGGGGAGATGGGCTCCCCGGGGGTAGGTGGGGAGGGGTAGGCCCTGCAGCATGTTAACTCTTTCAGGCCTGTCATAACGATATGTACGGGGTGCACTGTAATAATTGGTATCACGGGGCCCTTGATAGACATTCAATAAATACTTAATAATCAGATTTCCAAGACCAGAAGTGTCAGCAGGCGATGATCAAGTCACCTGCTGTGTGGCCTATGCCTTGCACAGTGTCTAAGATATGGATGGTTCCCAGGAAGGGTTTTCTGAAGTCTCAATGAGTGAGTGAGTGATCTTGCCAGACAAGTGCTTTGTAATTTTCAGGGTGCTTTCATGTTAGCTTCCCACAACCATCCACTTGACCGAGGCCTAGGGTTGCATTAAGGACAGAATCAGGCCCCACACGGGCACTTTGTTGGTCATCTTGACTTCAGATAGACTGGAGAGATACTCCAAGAATGTCCTCTTATCTCAATCTGCCTCAGGAAGAGATCAGAAGTTAAAGACCACATGTGATTTGAGATCCTGGAGTGGAATAAGAATAAAATAAAGTAGTAAAATAAAATAAGAAACACTGGTGAAACCTGACAATGGCTCGAGTTTAGTTAATAGTATTATACTTATTTATATATAAATTACATACATTACTACTTAGTACCAGGCCTCTGTAAGAGGCTAACATAGGGCACACTGAGTGAGGAGTGTACAGGAATTCTCTGTAACTCTTAAGACTATTTTAAAACACAAAGTGTTTTAAAATATTAAGTACACATTATCAAGATATAAGAACACATTACGAAGCATAAGAACATATAAGAATGGGGTGAGAAATCATGTCACCTTCACCTCCTCTCTAAAGGTTTTTCTAATAAGCGCCCTCCCCATCCCCTTGGTCTTCCTCCAACCCTCCTAATATACTTTCTTATTTTAATCCTCTTAAACTTCTAGAGATTTTTATAACCTAATATGGTGTTTCCTTAAGATTGTCCCCTATGCATCTGAGATAAATTTGTATTCTGCGGTTGCTTGGTAGGATGTTCCACAGATACCTATTATGTCTATTTGGTTTATATTGGTGGAGTTTTCTGTCTCCTTGTTGATCTTCTATTTAGTTGTTCTATCCAAATTCTGCTTTTGATGGAAGTGGTTGGTCCATTCACATTAAGTGATATAGATAAGCTAAACTATATGCCATTTTTGCATTTCTTCCTTATGTACATTATACCTTTTTTTCCACTACTTATCCATAACTGCCTTCTCTTGTGTTGGATATTTTGTAGTACAGTATTTTAATGTTTGTTCTGTAACATTTGCTACTTTTATAGTGGTGGTCCTGGAGCTTACAATCAATGTTCTAACTTACAACAGTCTAGTTTGCATTGATACCAGCTTAACTTCAATCGTGTATGAAACTTTTGCTCTACTATAGCTCCATTTCCTCCCCACACTGTGCAACTACAGTACAACTACATCTGCACATCATTGGCCCATCAGCACAATTTCACAAGTCTGACTTTGGAGAGCTTACTGTTAAATAAAATGAAGGAATATTGGCAAGTAAAAATGTATGTGCACTGTCTTTTATACTTAGCTATGTAGTCGCATTTACCAATTACTGTCTCCTATCGTTTTATTTCAGCCTGAAGAATTCCCTTCCTTATTTCTTGTAGGGTATGTCTGCTAGTCACGATCTCTTAAGTTTTGTTTATCTGGGAATAATTTTATAATGTATCTAGGTGTGGATCTCTTTAAGTTTATTCTACTTGAACTGTGCTGAGATTTTGTTAATGTGCAGATGAATGTTTTTCATCAAAATGGAAAGGATTTTAGCCATTGTTTCTTTGGTATTTTTTCAGCCCCATGTCTCTCTCTTCTTCTGTGACTTTCATTATGGTGTTTTGCTACGCTGCATAGTGCACCTTAGACCTGTAAGGCTATATTCATTCTTAGTCATTCTTTTTCTTTCTGTTCTTCAAACCGGAGAATCTCAGTTTAACTACTGTGAGAATCACTGATTCTTTCCTCTGTTGATTCAGCTCTGCTGTTGAGCCCCTTTAGCAAATCTTTCATTTAAAATTTTTATTTTTTCAACTCCAAAATTCCTATTTAGTTCTTTCTTATAATTTATACTTTCATATTGATATTCTCCATTTGGTAAAACATTATTCGTATGCTTTCCGTTACTTCTTTGAACTTGGTTATAGCAGTTGATTTTAAAGTCTTTGTCTAGTAAGTCCAAACCAAGGCTCCTGCGGGGACCATTTCTATATGCTGCTTTTTTCGTTGTTTCCGGATATGGGCCATACTTCCCTGTTTCATTTCAAGTATACATAATGTGGCTAATGTGGCCACCCTGGAAATAAGATATGTACACACCCAGGCACCCTCTTTGTTGAACTTTTTATTGTCGTCACTGCTTGTTTGTTTAGTGGCTTTCTTGGACTAATTTTGTAAAGTCCGTAGCGTTTGACATGTGCAGTCAATGAAGCTACTTAGTGGTCAGCTAAAAATTAGAGATTTCTTTAAATTAATTGATTAATAAACCTTCCTGCCTTTGCCAAGGAGCTCTGAAAAGGTTGGGGAGGAAGTAGGCTCAGGCAGGAGGTTGAGATCTCCACTTCAGCCATCACTTCCTGCTTACACAGCACCACAAGGTCAGCCAGAGGTGAGAGAGTAGAGCCATCTCAGGTCGTTCCTGGGCATGGATCTAGGCCTGGATATCCCAGGCATATGCTGAAGCTTTTCAAAGCCCTCTATAGACATTTCATTACCCAGTTTTTCCTTTTTAATGTTTTTCTTTGTTTCTTGGTAGCTCCAGCTCTTATCACCACATCACACAGCTGCTACATTAAAAAATTGCCCTTACTAGTTTGTTTGTTTTTTTAAGATTTTATTCATTATTTCCAAAGAGAGAAGAAGGGAGAGAGGCAGAGAGGGAGAGAAACATCAATGTATGGTTGCCTTTCACCTGCCTCCAGCTGGCGGGAGACCTGGTTTACAACCTGGTTATGTGCCCTGACTGGGAATCGAACCAGTGACCTTTGGGTTCGCAGGCCGGCACCTTATCCACTGTGCCACCAGCCAGGGCTGCCATTACTAGTTTTTAACAGACACCCTAGTGAAAGGCTATTTGTACAGAGTAGGCTCTGAGTCAAGTCAAATAAAGATAGGCTATGACACAGGTCAACTTGTGACAGTTTTCTGGGGGTGGAGGTTTTGGGGAGCTTCTAACCCATTTTTCCATCTTTGGTGGGTGCCGGGGTGCTTGTTTGCACAACTGCCATGCTGTTGGTTTTCGAGGTCATTGTAGGACTGAGAGAGTAGGGGAGGGTTATTTTGCCTCTCCCTCTACCATTCCAGTCCTGCTTTCTCATGTGTTTCTTCCAGGTTTTTCATCATGACATAAGGTGGGTTAAAATATAATTCCAACAAGGGATAGTGTTTCTTTTGAGGTCCAAAATAGTTGTTAGCCAAACCCAAAAAGGAGTTGCTTCAGAAATGCTCTTGTAGAAAATCACTTAAAATTATCTTCTTAACTTTATGAGGATACCGATGCTGATCCTCCAAATATTGGAACTTCAGCAGACATCTGCGGGTTTTTCACTACGTACAATGACCTGTGCTAGTTGCAGAGGAAAATCCAAACATACAGCGTCCAAAGTGTGCTCTGAAAACACCGAGGGAATGTCTCCTCCCAAAGCATCCAGCCAATGGAAACCCCTCTCAGTCCTTCTCTTTCCCATTACTGAAGCGGGAAATCGCCCATTTGCCTAAAACTGGGGTTTCCTGGGCTTTCTGTGTTGAAACCAGGAACGTGCTGGGCAAACTTGGAAAAGTTGGCCACCCTATCATCATCCTACTTTGTTTCATTTGTTCTCATAGGCACTGCCACTACTTGTGTAATTTACTGTACTTACTTGTTTTCCTACTTCTGTGAAACTAAATGTACACCCCTGGAGTGTAGAAAGAGAATGTTGTCTGAGGTTCACAGCTCTGGTTGGGTACCCACAGCACTACTTGGTGTACAGTAGGCACTAAATAGCTCTTGGTTGAAAGACTAAATTAATTGTTAATTAATTGACTGGCTCATTTAAAAATTTTTTACGCTCCCATTCTCCAAGTTGAACAGCACACATGCATAAGGAATACAGGGTTTGATATGACGCCACCATCAACTTAATAAAGCATTTTGTATGATTGTAACAACTGAGTGGTAAGCGCTTGAACTTGTGTGGCTGTGAGAACTTCAGACAGCTGCGTTCTTTTCTTCTGATCCCAAACAATATCATTAAAAAGGATTCACTGAAATGGAGACGTTTCTCCCATTTACCCTGGAATGTGGCTCTATCCAGTATAACCCAGTCTAAATATAAGATTAGTGCCTGAGAAGGAAAAGCTCTTCTCTATCAAACTACATTCAGAAGGAGATCTCCACCTTTTTCCCCTTACAGAAGCAGCAGCATTACTTGTAAGACCCATAATTACCGTAAATGTTCCACAAGGATGTAAAAGCTACAAATGTTAAAACACAATCCGAGACCGCAGATAAAGATGCTGCCCTTTCCCCCACTCTCCGTTTACTGTATAAATGAGCAGACATAAAATAGTTTTAGATTTAATTAAAGTAATTGACTGAATTGCATTTTGTAGTTGTGATTGTCATTAACATTCTTGACCTCCCTGTCACATACATGTGCCAGAGAGTTTTTCCAATGGATATTTATTGTGAGTATTATCATCAATAAGCACCATCAACATATTAAAATTAATTTTAACTTCTTTATGGAAGACTGAAATCGCAGCCAGCTGCTGAAAACCATCCATTCTAAGTCATTTTTTATCGATGCAACGCATGGCTCAACCTAAAGAACAACTAACAGGGAATTTTACGTGTGTGCAGGCAAGTTTCTTACGTACCTATATAAAATATTTTATTTTATTTCATATCTAACGCTGCTTACATTAATCACGTGGTTCTCCAGCGCCCGGCGTTCAGGCGCTATTTTGGGACTTTCTGTGTGCGGTCCTCTGCGCGCTAGCTGGTTTTACGCCCACTTTACGCGCCACATGGACCTTTGTCTTGTTTTGACTGCTCGCAAATAGCTTAATAAAAGACAGGCTTTTGTGAATCAAAAGAACTTAGTCCACAGGTGTTCAGAACTGGGCTAACGTGTGTGGAGAGCAGTTGCATTCTGGAATTTGAGACCAGGCTGTATCGGTTGAGCAAGGGGCCAAGCCCTCTGGTTACCTGACTGGAGAGCGCGCGGATTCCGGTGTGCGGGGTTTCCGCAGGGCCTCTCGGCAGGCTGGCAGCGACGCTGCTGCTCCTTCCGTTCAAGCTGCCAAGGCTCACAGTTGACCGTCTTTAGAGACTTTCCCCATTTCTTTGTCTGCCTATATATGCCTTCTACAGCTCAGTGGTTCTCCGTGTCTTCCTACAGTACATTACCACTCACTGAACATCTACCAGAAGCCAGGCACTGTGCTGGAGACTTTAACTAGAGCGTTGTGTCTAATGCCTCCCAACAATGGGTGTAAGGTCATGTAAAGAAGCTTAAGTGTAAATGGAATTCTATATAGCAGAAAGAAAGAAGGAACTTGTGCCCTTTGCAACAACATGGATGGAACTGGAGAGTATTATGCTTAGTGAAATAAGCCAGTCAGTGAAGGACAAATATCATATGATCTCACCCATTACGGGACAATAATGAGCAAAACTAACAACAAGCAAAACAGAACCAAGTATATGAATACAAGGAATA